>BMAV01001493.1:0-22343 GCA_019973955.1 Trichonephila inaurata madagascariensis | reverse complement strand
ACCCAAAAATTTTTTTTTAAAGGGAAAAAAATCAACATTTTCTTCTATAAACCAGAACTATACATTTAAATCTAAATAGTAAAACCTAGTTGGATTTTTAAAGTTCGTTAAAATTAAAAAAAATATGAAGTGGCTCTTAAAAGTGTTCACACCTTTGCAATTTTCTAAAAATTTAATATTTTGCACTAGTAAAAATGTAATATACCAGAATTAAGTTTCAGAAAAGTCAACAATGACAGAAAATTGGTTAGGATGACAGCAAAATCAACATTTTGGGTTTAAACAGAAGTACAATAGATGGGAGAAGAAAAAACGAGCAACTTAATCAAGTTTTTGTGATAGGCCCCTTTTGGGGAATATCTTTGATTATAAAATGAGCTGGGGTGTGGGTTTTATAATAATAAAATTTTAAAATTTTTTAATATGATTTTATTAAGAATAGAACTTAAACGTCTATAACAATTTAGATAAATTTATATAAATGAGAATCTAGAATGAACGAACACACAAAAAGATAGTTAAACCGAACCCAAAAAGACCACTTTCTTTAAATAATTATATTATCCGCTTACTCTCATTCTAAAAATAAAAGTTCAAATATCAAAAATCACCCTACCTTCACCCAAAAATTTAAATAAATTTTTTAAATGGAAACATCTAGACGCGTGTGCAATGGTATGCCCCTTTGTATTAATGGGGGGTTTCTAGGTAACTTTACGATGGGCTGTCAATTCACGTTTTGTATCTCCTCCAAACATAACATTCATCAAATTCCCATTCATTTTACTGAAACTTCTGTTTTTTTTAAAAGCTTCTTATTTGCTTTTTTTATTCACATTTTGTTTTGGTTTTTGGGTTTGGGAAAAGAGTTCCTTAATCTTGGCCCAAAAACCCAAAGAGGTTATGTTAAAAAAAAAGACGTGAGCCCGTCACAAGTGTTTTGGTATTTTTGATGGTATTGAGAATCATGGTTTTTTTTAAAAAATTTTGGAATAACTTGAAATTATCGCCCCAAACCTTGGGTTTGGGGGCAATTATTTTTAATAAGAAAATGACCCACATCGTACTACTCTCAGAGTATGCCTCTTTTTTCCCCCAAATTCTACAAAACAACTCCTCAATCACCTGATTTAAGCTCAGTAGAACATTGAAGGAAATTCGACTAAGAATACATGACATTTGAAAACAAAATGTGAAAAAATATATATATTCCCAGAAGAATGGAGGAATTAGACAAAACGTATGAAATCTATACCAAGGCATTTAAAAGTTGTTGTGGACGTTATAAGATATATTACTAGTACTAAATTTTGAAAAAATATAATAGTTAAAACTATGTCGAGATTTCTTTAATTGAACGAATTTCTCTTGGGGTCATTTTTTAGTATAGTATTAATTTTTCAAAATATATATATATATATAATAGTCATATAATGTTTAAAAAATTGATAATGTCATTCCAATGAAAGCACACACACAAGTTGCAGATATTGTTTTAAGAATTGAAATTCCGATGCATTAATTTCTTTGAAAAAACAAAATAGGTGATTAATTTTAAAGCAGGGTACGAACACTTTTGGAAAAGACCCCTGAGAAAAAGGAAAAAGAATGCCACATAAAGGTAATCAAACAACTAATTTTTGAATTTTGATTCTCATACTTTTAAATAAATTTATTGAATATTAATATATTTAACAACTTATTTAATGTTGTATTCGTTTGATATTTAAAGTATCATTTGAGGGGTGATTTTGTTTGCTTCCGTTGCAAAAATATACTGCGTAATAAAGTAAGGAAATAACGAATGCAATTCGATTTTTTTTTTTTTCATTATAAAAGAGGGATATAACCTAATAAATTAGTAATTTTATCCAGATGGATTGTTTACTGTTTGTTTATAAAGCGCTTTCGAAAAAAGGAAATAAAATTTATAACAAGGGTAAAATTGTTCCATCCGATAAAGCTTAGTCGAAAAAGAAAAGTTTTCATTAAAAGAAATGTGAAGAATCTACGCTTGAGCTCTGTAAAAATATCTGTTGAATTCAAATCAATAATTTTTCTCTTTAATTTCGCCCGAAACTACTGGATAAGTACTCAGACCAGCTGGTTTAAATGGTAATTCTGTGAGAAGTAATTTTATGTGAGACCAAGGAATAAAATACCCTGTGGAATCTTATGTAGTTTGCACATGAGATCCGATTTCCCATTTTATATTTTATTGAGCATACAAAAGAATAGAGAAAGAAATATGTAATAGTGTGTCACGGTATTAAAATGAATAAAGAATGCATTAAAAAACGTTTTAAAAATGATTAATTTTATAAAAGCAAGATAATTAAATTCCAGATTATTTGTTTTATTATGTGTATATATCGATAAAATATGGAATCCTGCTTTTACATTTGGAATTCAGATTAATTTGAAATAAATCAAATCAGTAACAATTCGCTATATCTATGGTATGAAATATGGTTACGAAGTTTATCTACTTTAGCAGACATTTTACATGTACTGCTCGAAATGAAGTAAATGTATTAAATGGACTGTGAAATTGCCCTCCTAGAGTGCCCTTCTCTTTGATTATCTACGTGAGCTAGAGGTGTAGGATTAATGAAAGAACTAGAAGATTCCATTGATCTTAATTTGATTTTATTAAGACCTTCAGTACTTAAACCTTTAACAGATTAGATAATAATATATGTGATGACAAAACACACAATATCAATAATACCGAACAAACATAACTCGGACCGCTATCAATATTTAACCCGCCTAATCTCAATTTCAATAATATCACAAGTCCTAATATTAAATAGTCAATCCTACCTTGATCCAATTGCTGATCTAAGCATAAGGGACTTACGTCTTTACTCGAGTGCAATGGTATGCACCTTGACCTAATGGCTCTATCTTCGGGATAACCTCTGTTGGCTGTCACTTCACAATCTCTATCATAACATTACCCAAATTGCCATCTCACGTACTCAAACTTCTGATATTTAAAAGCTATCTAATTTAAATCTTATATTCACGTTTCACTTCTTGGGTTTTGGTAGGAAAAGAGTTGCCATTAATCCTGGCCCCAAAAGAACCCAAATGACATGTTAATGAAAAGATGCGTGAGCCCGTCACAGCACATATTATAAAAATAAAGGAGGAAAATTGGAATGCATTGGTTTGAAGAATTAACAGCAATTTGTATCTTAAACAGGATGATGGGTAAGTATTAAAAACTAACAATTTTCTAAAGAATGAATTTAATTTAAAGGATAGTTTTCATAATTTATCAATTAAAAAATATAAGAGAATATTTTCCGGGAGAAAAACTAAGTATGGATGAATAAAAAAAATTCTTGTGAGTATTATAATAAATCAGAAGCTTGCTTCACACAGTTATAAACATTTAAATACTTTTTTTCTTTCAAAAATGACTGTAGATTGGTAATTACCATTGCAGATTAATGCATTCCCCAAAAACTGGTATCGCTTTTTAGTAAGACACCATATAGGTGGATACCAATTGCTACTATACCATTTTGACTCCCAGTTCCTTCCCAAGAGGGTGAAATCTGAGCTCTGATGATGTGAAATTGGACTAGGAATTTAACTTCACCGAAAGCACCCAAGCCAAACAGATGTTCTAGAAATCTTTAACAGTCCGCATAAAATCATACGAAATGGACGCTGTCGATATTTTGCATCATGGAAATCCACCGACTTGGGCCGGGGTCGAATCCACAAACCTGTGTACAGAAGGCCATTATCTAACCAATTACTCAGGACCATACAGCCGGAGCATTTAAATATCTTTTGGAGCAAATATTTAAGTGAAAAATCTTTTAAGGAAACATAGTACGATTCAATTGGCAAAAAACGTTCAAAAAATCAAATCTAATTTTTTTAATCTAAATTATTTTTTTTTTATTCTTTTCTACAAATTACCAAAATTTGAAATCTCTATGTTTAAAACAAGAAGAGTTAGGATAACTTTTATATTTGTTTTTATTCACATTCCAATGGTAAATCAAAACTTTAAACTGACTTAACTCAGCAAGATAAAATAACTAGTTTGTCTTCATTTAAAATGCTAAGGCTTTTTTTTCTATTGTGCTTAATACATGGAAATTTTTTTCACTTGTTGCTAATAGTACATGGAACAAAAGTGGTATGCATTTTTCAATAAAAGCAATACTTAGTTTTTAAAAAAAATAATTGAAGTTAGAATTTACACATTTTTTAAGGAATTTTCGATTTCTTAAAAAGAAGTATTGTACGAATACCAATCATGTTATCACAAAACCCATACCAACTTTTGTTATACATAGTTTAGCGTACTTGTAAATAAAATTTCATATACGTAAATTAGTTTTTGTAGGAGGAGTAATATTTTAAAACCGCTTCATAAGTTTCAAGTTTTTCCCATAAAAAATTAAATGGTTAGTTTTTTATGAAATTTTGAGCATAAAATCTATTTTACATCATACATACACATAAGAGGCAACCAAAAAAATTACGAAAATTATTGAATTAAAAAATTATGTTTAAAACGTACCATGTCCCCTTAAACTTTTGTGGCAACAAAAACAACATAAAAAAACCGAATTAAATGCAGAATATGAGTTATAGCTGCAGACAACTTCAACAGAGCTAGACTATATCATTTTATGTAAAAATTACAGGTATATATATACATAAAAATATCTCTGTCAGAAAATACGAAAGGAAAGGTGGTACCTGGAGCACGAAATAATATTATTAACAAAAAATTACGTGAATTGTAATCTTAAAGTATTTAGTAAGAAATACTGTGTAATTTTCTTTTATATATAAAATACATATAACATGTTGTGATCTATACTTCAAGTATTTTTTAAGATATATTCTTCTAAATTTACAATAGGGTTCCTCCAAAACTCCTAACAGGTCTAAGGGCTCCATGATTCGATAAAGTTTGAATCACTGGATCACTGGATTAGACCAAATAATCATTTCCAAACTGATGGTTGATTATCTTTAATGGTAATATCCTAGGTGTAGATACTATTTTCTAAAAAAACATTTATTTCTTTGCGAAGATCGCAAATAACTATTTTATGCTTTTTTCATAGGGTTCCTCTCAATTTTCTGAAGTTTTTGTCATTGATTAAGAAATTTTTTTCTTATATCGGTCAATCTGGCTCCTCAATACAATTCAAAAAGTGGTCTCTTGGTAAAAAGTTCTTGCCCTCACCAATCAAAAATGCCCAGGTGATACATTTTCGAAAGTATCAAAATCTGTAGATAGCGGAGAGAGGGTATGAATATAAGATGCTCTGATCTGAAATGTGATGTCAAAACTTTTTCGAAAGGCAATTTAATATCCCTCATAGTTCATTTAAAGGGTATTAAAATATTTTCCTGTAGCATCTCAGACACCACCAAAACTTAAAGCTTGGAGTGGAAAAAAATTTAGTTGATTCCCGAAACCAAAAATCTTGAAAACTTATTTTTCCTTCTTACCCATCTTAATTAAAGGTTTATGTTCCTCAAGAAAGCCCAGTAAAGTTAGAAGCATTATCTCTAAAGATTGTAAGACAATAAATACACATCTTTAATGTTACTATTAAGGCACTCGAAGTAAAATAATCGCAAGCTCAAAATGAAACCGGATTTATGTCCAAACAGATCAATATTGTTACATATATCCTTTGATTCTGGTATTTAAAGAGAAAAACTCACAAAAAATCGTCTAATATTTAAAAATGGCCTTTGTGGTTTCACTCTCTAGAGGGTAGATCCATAATTTGTTTAAAAGTGATTGGTTTCACAATGAAACACACACACTGCACACAGCCATGGATTTTTTATAAGCCGATGTTTCTTCAATTGAAAGGCCAAACTTTTGGTGTAAACATTTGATAGGGCTTGCGGCCCAGCATGCAACCGTCTGTAATAATACTAGAATATGAGTTTAGTTAATGTATGGTCTGAAGGACGAATTATAGGGTCCTTAGATTCATAGTTCACACACACAAATTCAAAAGCACTATATTCCCCTGCACGTATAAGGTTCCTTTCATATAAAAAACAATTCAGAAATTGCAGCCTACTTTGTGAGGAATCACCCCTCTTTCTTGGCCACCTAGATGTGGGAGGAAGGGAAGAAATACCAGACATATTTAAAATCAACTTATTTATTGATCAATCAAATTACCAACACTGAATCACTTAAATTCAAGAAGAGAATGTCTCAATATGAACAATACAAGTGGAACAATAACGAAATGCACAAATTATACGAAAACTACACTGGTGTGCAAAACTTAAGCAACAATGTAAAAATTTAGCAGATAGCCATGAAATTGCAGAAAAGGAGGTCTGGAGATCAGTAGGGGAACACTAAGTCAGTAGAAACGTCATGCGTATGCAAATATCGGAGCAAAACGTCAGAAGCGATGGAGCGTACGCAAACGCGTGATGTCGGCGCACGCTGCTCAACAGTAGAATGAAATGAAGGACGGAGACGCAAGTCACCATATTCTCTGCAAATGCCAGTGAGTCGGTTCGTGAAATATGGCTAGAAGAAATCATCTGGATGACTTCACACGTGGAAGAATGATCGGAAAGCTGGAGGGGGGGGCGTACTGTCACCAGTGTAGCTGCAGAGTTGGAATCACCAAAAACGTTCCCAAAACCCCAGGTACAGCAGTTAGAAAGGTTGGTGGTGGACGCCCGGGACAAACGGGGGATGACCGATATATCATCCTGCAGGCGAAAACAGTTCGACGCAGTCAGCAGGCGCCATTGCAAAAAATCGACAGCAACGGTCGACAATTAGCGGTTTACTGTGGCCAGACGCCCCAAAAAGGGGCCCCTGTTTGCCCGCCCCCCGGGCTCCCCCCTTTGAAAGTTGGCCACCGAAACCACCGTTTACAGGGGACAGGGGCAAAAAAACTGGACAACTGATAAAATAGTCGTGTTCTCTTTACGGATAAACGGTTCGGTACCGGCGATTCTCAACGCTTTTTTGATTTGGAAAAATCGGGACCCGGTTTTATCCAGTAACATCGGAAAGGCATGTTACGGTGGTCCTGGGTTCTTCTCGGGGGTTTGGGATTATGCTGAACGGGGGAACAGCTTCACATTTTTTGACAGAGGGGCTGTAAACCGGGGATTGCTATTGTGAGGAGGCTTCCCCCATCTGACTTTTCCGGGTCCATTGGCCCAGACTTATCTTTATGGATGACAATGCACTGCCACATCGCACTCTTGCTGTTGAGGAGCTGCTGGAAAAATGAAAAATCACTCAATGGTTGTCCAGCGTGCTCCCCAGATTTAAATCCATGAACATGTGGGTGCTTTGGGGAGACGTATTGCCCCCTAATAGGGGGACAACCAACAACTCAAACAGATGTTGATTGAGGGAAAGGGCACTCCTACCCCAAAAATGTTGCCCCGCTGGTTCTGAGTACGGAGAGGTGCAAACAACCTTTTTAGGGGGGGGGCATATACCATATTAAAGGGAAAATCTGCTTGTTGCTCTTCCTGTTGGATAGACGATCAGAGTCAAAATATGCGTTCAATAAAGCTTGTTTTTTTTTGATTCCATACCGTATGCGTTGTATTTTTTTACCCCTCTTTCGTCATCCTTTTCGTACATAATACTCTCCCCTTTTTTCAAATTTCATGTTTTCAGATGATTTTCGTGAAGTTATGGCAATAAACCCACCTTTTTAAGTTTTGCCCCCGTGTTAAAAAATCGACTGCTTTAATTTAGGATCAATTCAATTTTCCCAATTTTCTTTTAACGTCACTTTAAGTTTAGGGACCAATCGTCACTTTTAATCTTCGTCTGCTTAATATTTGAAATATTTTTTGATTATACCTGATCGAGCAATCTCACCTGACTCTGGCTTTTTTTCTTTTCTCCTCTGCCAAAACCCTGATTATATATAGTAGATTTAATTTGAATATCACGGTTTCTTCTTCAGAAGGGTTGGCTGTGAATAAACGCGAATGATAACCCAAAGATTTCTCAAAGATGCGAATAGATCCTTCAGAACTTTTGAAAAGCTTGGAGATGCCCTTTCTAAAGAAAAGATATTCCAGCCAGTAAGAATATAATTTTAATATTAATAATTTTATTATTATTATTTAAATAATAATAAAATAATAATTTTATTATTATTATAATTAATAATTTTATTATTATTATTATTATCATTATCTGAATGACTTACCATAAAATCCGGCGTATAACGCGCACCTATACTTTCAAGAGGTATTTTTTTAGTTTTAAGGTATATTCACCGTATAACGCGCACCCTCTTTTTTACGAAAACATGTGATATGTACTGTGCAATGATCTTATGTTTTGGAGTGACTTATTCGAGGTTTTATTCCAAGCTTTAGAACAATTAATATATTTCTTGCACTATAACCCTAACGGGACATGGTACCCTTTGAACAACTTTTTTTATATATGTATTTAAAAATTATATTTTAGCACTTCATATAATGTTTCTATTCTAAAAAATGATACGTGTTGAAATTTTTCACATATTGTTCACACAATTTTAAATATTAAAATTTTTTGAAGAAAATTTGGAAAATTTCAAAATTCTACTCCTTTTGTAATTTTAATTTTTTGACCTGCAATTTTTTGTAATATTTTTAAGGAGGTTTTAAGCAACTTTAGCTATTGATTTTACAATAACGTAATTAGTTTTGGAGGGAAAAAAAATAAAATGTTGATATGCATTCTAAAATTCAACGAAAAACTCAATATCTCCTACATTATAATTTTTAAAAAAAGCATTCCGCTTACAGCAAAATGGATCTATAATTTTGTTACGTGCTTTATAAATAACGCACAGGAAAAAAATAGAAGTTGTTGGTCAATAATTGTGAAAGGAGTAGCATTTTGAATGCACTAATACATCTAATAACGCAAACTGAGAAAAAACACCTTAAAGTAGAGATTTCTGAAAAAATAATTATAATAAGCTTAAATAAACTTAAAATACAATTTTAAGACAACAATTATATATTTTTCTTTAAAATAATTACGTTTTCGTATTTATTCAACCCATACATTTTAATAAATGATCAGTTTTTAGACAGCATTAATTGTTCAAGAAAATTCAAGAAAATTGTTAAAAAGAATTTTTTTTTCAGTCACGACCAGAAATTTTAGTTTCATTCTTCACATAGTTTTGAAGTATTATATTTGTATGAAAAGCATATGATAAAAAAGAACTGAAATTATGAAATTATTAATATAAATGCCTTAATTCAAAAATTTTACATGCACATATTTCACAAAGAAAAAAATTATATTATTGTAATGCCTCGGCAATACCCAGCTTTATATATTACACATTCTCTTTTATAGTTATTATTTCTCTTTTTAAAATAGATCTTTTTATCAAAATGATTTTTTTTAGCATTTTTTTTTCTAAAAAGGCAGTGTGGTCGTATTGTGTGATTTGTTCATTTACATCCTTCAAATGAAGTTTTAACCTACTTCTAACTTTCCAACATGCACAAGTGTATCACATGCACAAGAATATCAATCGAAAGATCATAATGCAAGAAATAAGATTAAATAGAAATTAAAAATAAACGACAGTTCATTCATTTTTGGGGTACCAAATTCCTTAAGTTAAAAAGATATGTCATTTCTTTTAAATAAACATTTTTTTTTCTATATATAGAATTCTAATTTTTTTCTATACTCGCCTCTTTTTTTTAAAATTTTCTTTAAAGCTATCATTTTTTTATAACCGGTGTATAACGCGCACCCGTAATTTCGATCTTTTTTGTGTGAGCTAAAAGTGCGCGTTATACGCCGGAATTTACGGTATATTATTTACAAAACAATAAGTAAAGCTAAAAATTTTAAATTAATTCAAGAAAATTATTGATACAATCAATTAAGTCATCAAAGAGATTAAAATCTACAGTAAAATTAAAAAACTGGCCTCAGTCGAGATCACAAAGATAATATTTTCCCCTTTTAAATTGTCTTTTATAGTACGGAGTGACTGTTATATTAGCATCGCTCAATACAAAGCAACACGAGGGAGAATAATGACGAGCCTCTTAATTTTAAATTGCTGTCTGGGGATGAAGATGCACATGAACTAGAACCCGCCCTCTAAACTATCACACCAATGAGAGGACTTTGAGCCTCGATAGATTTATCGTGAATCAGCCCCTCTAAGTGTCACGCCAGCCACGAGACTGTGACCATTATCACTAGACTACCACAGACGCGAATAAACTTTAAAAATTTTTATTAAATTAATAGAAACTAAAGAAAAAAATAAACTCATTTTGTCATCAATTGATGTATTACTTTGTATTATATATCAGTGCTTCTCAAACTTTCAATACTTGCGACCCAATATTCAATCATAATTTTCAACGCCCCCTCATACAATAAAAATGTATTGTTATTGTTGACGCTAAAGCTAAATAAGACTTTAACCTCTTAAATGTCACTGGCATATATAAACGTCTCACTCAGCCAAAACTTTAATTGCCCCGGACGTATATATACGTCTTTCCGAAGTACAATCTTTTTTGTGCACTGATATCCATTAAAATATTCCGAAGGCTTTGGAATGCAATAAAGGGTTTTGATAGTGTTTATGAAGGACTTACTTATTTGTTTTCCCTTTTCTCTCCCCCCTGAGTATATCACATACACGTGCCTACGTAAATGGTGGCATTAGGGAGCAATTTCGTACAATTTAATCAGCAGTTATGGGATTAATTATAAACAGTGCAAATTATTAAGATATGTATTAATATTTGTATACAAATTTATATATGACAAGCCCATGGGGTCACAGGTAATTATTAAATATTTGTTCTTAACTTAGTATTGCTAAATTAATTATAAAATACATCGTGCAGTACTGATACATTTATAAATGTATTATATCAGTGTAAATATGTATTTTATTTTTTATGTCAGAATGTTTTTTGTTTGTTTTCTTCAGTTAATTAATATTTTTTATAAAAAATAATCTTTTGTTTTCGACTTTTCAATATGCTCACGCCCCACTCGTAGAGTTATCATGCCCCCTAGAGGGGCACACACCACAATTTTTCCCAACGCTGATATAAATAATGAATAATAGAAGAATGTATATTTATGTTATCAGACCTATTTATAGACCGCTTTATTTTAATCTACATGTTAGATTCCTTCTTGGCATGTACTGGAACCAAGCGATCTGGATATTACAATGCGTTGTCAATGTTTTGTGTTTTCTTTGTTTGAGTATTTTAATTTAATGCAAATATTTTACACAGCTTTAAACTAAGCAAAATCTAACCATGCTTTATAGTAAGCCATTTCATTCAATTCAGAACCTGATCCTTTCGTTTCTGAATATATGTTTGGTATTAAATTAAATTATAAAAAATAAATAAATAAATAAAACTTTTCATTTACTTTTAAATAAATATGAAAGGAGAATGCTTTTATTTAAAATGTTTGGAAAACATTTGGGAATTTGATGATTTACTTAGAAAAAATTAAAATAAACCCTAAACTATTTCGTTCAATTAATATTTCGATCAACGATGCCATTGCGGAACATATTATTTTTATGAACCTTGGTCTTTAAATAAATCACAGTCTGTTTTAATATTTGTTTTCCACTCTTTTGTAAAATATAACTAACCCTTCAATTTTTATTTATTTCTTGATAAGCTTCATAAGGAAGAGTTGATAGACTTGAAAACAACTTGAAGTGTCCCAAACCTGTATTAAATTACATTTTTACAACATTTTACTGTTATAATATGTTTTCACATCTAAATACCCTCGACATATCAACGTCACATATAAATACATCTTAATGTATCCGAATAGGTTGAAAGGTATTTCTTAGGTGTTAGATCTTAGGATGAATTAAAAAAAAGAAATTTAAGTATTTAGAAAGAAGAAATAATAACTTATAAAACTGTAGAATCTGAAATTGAACTTCTAGCATTTTCTTAATCTAACTCATTAAAATACTTTTTGAATGTGTTTTTTTTTAAGAATGAAGGTGTAACGTCAATTTGTGTACAAAAATGGAATATCTCCTAAACTATCCAATAAAATTTAATGAAATCTGTAGAACATTCAATAAGCCATTTAGAGTGTAACGAACTGCAGGTTTTAAGATGGTTACATTTAATCATATTTTAAAGCCATTTTTAGCTTATAACATTTTGTATTACTAATTTGGGAAAAAAATCATGAAATGCAATTTTAAATGTTTATAAAATATTTATTTCTTAAAATATATTTTACCCTGTGGTTTGTGACACATCAAATGGTTTATCAATGAAGTTAAAAGTACGTTATGTTCAATGTATTTTTATTTATAGCGTTTATCTTAACATTGAAAATTTTGCTTAAGTTTTATAAAAATAATAATTTTTCAAAAACAAAGGATGATACATGTTATTTATATAACAATTGACTCTTTAATCCTATTATGCTCTTTAAAACAACAAAATTCTTCTGAAAATTAATTTTGAAAAGTTTGTCTCCAGAACCTTGTCGAATGCCTTAAGAAAAATAGCCCATTTTTGCTAACAATGTAGCTAATACAACATTCAAATTTAAAAAAAAAAAATTAAATTTAAAAAAGATACTGTATGTATTCATACTATGGGTATTTTAATCTCTGATGAAATTTTTAAAAATTTGACGGATCTTTTACATATCACAATTTGTAAAACATAAAATTGTAATTAAATTTTATATTTACTTTAAATTTAGGATAAGAAACACATATTCATATTACATTTCACATTTACAGAAGATTTATCACTTAATTTAAATTATACGTATTGTGTATATTTTGAGTGGTCGTTAAACTTAAAATAATCTTTTAATTAAATGATTATATTTTAATTATATAAATCTATAAAATGCTACATGTATATTAAAAAAAATCAGAAAAATATTTCTTACTTCAAGATAAAACTAATGCATTGGGTTGAAAATCATACATTTCTTAAATTTGTCAGTTTTATATCTTCCCAGTTTAACAAAAATATGCTTTTCAATGTCTTCCTGATTGAAATGAATTCCAGGAAAAAAAACTGTTTGCTAGATATAATAAATTACAACTAAAAAAAAGCATAAAACTAATGAAACATAAGGGAAATTTACAAGATATTAGATATCATTCGTTCTCATCATTCACTTTTGTTTTATAAACTGTGGATTGTAATCAGTAAATTCACTTTAATAACGTATTATCATATATAGTTGAATTGCAAATATATCAATTTCACTACATTATGTAGTCAAATTACATTATTATGTTCTGATTAGTCAAGGACAAGTCAAATCATAATGGTGGCATAATGGTCACGTAAGAGAAGAAATCACAGTACAATTGTGAAATTCGTAGACACAATATCTAATGATAGATGGATGGTGTAAACGGAAATGTTTTGCATGAAGATGTTTTGCATATAAAAGACACTACTATGGTTATTATGGATGGAGAAAAGCAAGTGTAGTTCTTTTTTGGAATCTTAACTAAACAGGCCATCCTTTGAAAAACTTCAGCATAAACCATGTTGATTTTAACTAAACCATGAAAGTGTTTTTAATACTAGTAAAATAAATTAATTATTCACCAATTATTAGTTTCTATTTTATTTTTTTTTAGTTTTCTTAAACAGTGGATATTAAAAAAAGTTCACTCTAATTTTTTTAATTATTTATTTTATTTTCACAACATGTTGAGAATTTAGGGTGCAGCTTAGAATCTATGGTGGCTTAAATCCGAATAAATACTTTAATTAATATATGTTTTAGACATTATTTTGTTGAAATATAAGCCTAGAGTGCCATCAAATGAGTTGAGATACAGCGATCAGTAATGCCAATAAATATTAAAAATATAACTGAATTTCTACAGTACAAATGTATATAAAATAGAACGAATGAAAACAATTAACTCTTTAAATGAAAAATAACTAACTGCTCTCCATAATCTTAGGATTCTAGGAACTTTAACTTATTGAAAGAATGGGTAATATTGAAATTTATTTTTATGTATTTAATCACAACACTTGCATTTTTCCAAACTTCCAAAACAATTTTTATTTTGAAATTGAAAAAATTTTATGTAATAAATAGTTAATTTGATATTTCTAGATAATTCATATAATAATTATAAATCCACCTATTTTATTTTAGCATGTCCTTATTTTGATATTTATCATGAATCATTAACTACAACTAAATTATTGATAACATATTCTATTTTATAACAAAATTTTCAATTTAACTCACATTATTTATCTTTTAGGCACACGCTTAAACCCTAAAATTCTTCTTGAAATTAATTAGTAAAGCTTTTGTATCCTTTGGAGTTTTCAAAAAAGTCATTTGACACCCACGATGCATGTATTCCATTTAAATTAATATAAGAAAAATTTATTTTACAGTTATTTTTTTGTTTTCTTCGAATTTACTTTGACATCTTATTCTCTAATTTTCAAGAATTTATTTTAATATGTATTTTTATACTGCTCAGGGTTGACATATTTAAATGAGGTAAAAAAAATTGGGGTGGTAGGATTTTTCCAATAGTATAGTTATAAATGGAAATGCTTAAAAAGGTTTTTATAACTAGTTTTGTTATGTTGAAAAGATACACATATCTGCACCTCAGGTCTTAGCTATAAAAATAAAAAAAATCCATTTTTTTCCAATGACATTTATTTTAATGAATCTTTTTTTAAATACTGAAATACAATCACTTTGAATCATAATTTCTCTATTTCTTTCCTAATCAAATATCCTAAATTAGAATACAACCTTATTATATCCTAATTAGAATATAATACGTTCCTTAAAATACATGTGTGTAAATTAAAACATAGGTTGAAAAAAGTTTAATTTACGACCAGTTACAAATAAACCAAATCAATATCGAATTAGCACAAAATATGACAAGACAAAAACAAATTTCTGAGTAAATTTTATGTGTTTCTAAATTTTTCTTAAATCATTGACTAGAATATAAGCATCATGATATATATATATATAGATATGATATATGTATGTGATAATATATATATATTATATGTATCATTTCTTAAAATTAAATATACAACTATAAATCCACAAAATAAGTACGCCTTCGTCATAAAAGAAATAACATTACACGTAAAATTACAATACGAATCTAATTTGCATCTAGTACTGAATAACAATCGGAGAGGTGCACAAATGTTCACCTCAAAAATTTCTAATTAGAATATTACAATTTTGAAAGGGCGATAATTGCACGATTTACCAACTCTTGGGAATCATTTACATCAAATAAAAAATATAAGGTTAAAAAGTTTTAATTATATATCTAAAAAAATAGAACTCATCTTTTCGGTTTCTTGTCGAATCGACCATTGCTACTTTGCGTTTTGAAAACATCCATGAAAGAAATACATATATCACCTTCTGGTGGTAAAACTAAAACGCATGAACGTGTACGAAAGATAGCATTCGATCTTAATTTATTGTTTTTCATCCTTTAATAAGGTGTGACGTCTATGGTTGGGGTGAACCTCACCCTCCATTCATTCTAAGTTTTATGGCTCCGAACAGGTGTGAGCGACAAGTGACCTTCCAATGAGAAGATACGAGGGGCGTGTTGTGGACCCGCCCCTTGTGTTTAAAAGGGTTTTTTTTAGGGAACTAGATATAAAGCCCAGGATGGAGAAAAACTGGAGAGGAGCCCTGAAAGAAAAGGGATTGGAGAGAACGGAAAGAAATAAGAAAGGAGGAACGACGGTGGCGTTGAGAGATGAGCGAGTGCTTTCGGAAAAAAGGATTGAACTCCCGTAAGATAGACTGACTGCACCGGCTTGGCATACTTATTGACTTTATTACTTCATATTTAGTAACCTATGAAGCAAATAAATACTGATTTAAATTTAAAATGTGGCTGTGACGATTTTTCTGTGTTTGTTATCTACTCACGACGTTACAAAGGTACGAAATTAAGGATGGCAGGTACACATATGTGTACCTTGGGTCTGAAGAAGCTAAACCATTCACATACAAAAAAAAATAAAGCAAAAATAGCATAGACAAACTTTTATGTATGCTATTTTCCTCCCTCCGCTTCTTTCTTTCTTCTTTTTTTTATGTTATAATTTCATTAAGTTATGTAACATTTTATAATAAGGAGAGAAAAAATAACATTCAAGTTACTTACTTGCATATGAGTTATAGTACTTTGAAAAATTGATTCAAAAATTTGTGTGTCGTGAGCTATTTCTTTTTCACTAAAGAGATACATAAGTATACTTCTTTTTAAAAAATCTAGCAAATTTGGTTTTCTTTGTGTTGTGTGTGTGGTTATCAATATTTTTTTTCAATTTTTCCGAAACATTTGTTAAGAGTTATAATATATTTTCGAAAACCCCCATCACGAAACTGTGTCTTTTAAAAATAATTTTCTGTCAGATACTGCCGTTTTATAACAACCTAATTAGCAGATATAACTTAAACTAGAATGTTCAATTTAAAATTAAATATTAAATCTAAATTTTAAATTATATTACTTTATCTTGTCTATGCATACCTCATTCATTCATATTCCTATTATAATACACTGGTGTGCAAAACTTAAGCAACAATGTAAAAATTTAGCAGATAGCCATGAAATTGTAGAAAAGGAGGTCTGGAGATCAGTGGGGAACACTGTAGTAGAAACTTGCGTATGCAAATATCAGGAACAAAATGTCAGAAGCGATGGGGCGTACGAAAAACGGGGGATTTCGGCGCGCGCGCCAACAGTAGAAGAAATGGGACGGAGACGCAATTCACCATATTCCTGAAGTGCCAGTGGGCTTTCGTAAAATTTGGCTAGAAGAAATCATCTGGATGACTTCCCCGTGGAAGAATGATCGGAAAGCGGGAGGGGGGGCGTACTGTCCCCGGTAGCTGCAGATTTCGGAATCAACAAAGTGTGTTTCGCGCGCTTGGAAAGCGTTCCAAACCACGGCAGCTGTTAGAAAGGTTGTGTCCGCCCGGGACACAACTGCGGGGGATGCCCGATATATCATCCTGCAGGCAAAAAGGTTTCCCCCAAAATCCCCATTGCTCAGAAACTCTGTACAGCAACAGGTCGACAAGTGTAGCGGTTTACGTGGCCAGACGCCTTCAAAAAGGGGGGCCTTCACCCGCCGCCCGAACGCTGCCCCGTTGGGGGCCACAAGCCACCGTTTACAGTGGGACAGAGAGCAAAAAAACGGGACAATGATCAATGGAGTGGGTTTTTTTAGGGGAAGGTCTTTCAAACCGGATTCTCCGCGTTTTTTTTGGAAGATGGGGCCCCGGTTTTATCCCAGTAACATAAAGGGAAAAGACACGTTACGGTGGTCCGGAGTTCTTGTCTGTGGCATTATCTGAACGGCGGAACTGACCCCCATTTCGAAGAGGGTCTGTAACCGGGATCGCTATTGTGGGGGAGGTATTTCTTCCCCATTGCTTTTTCCCCGGATTCCTTTGGGCCCCAGACTTCATTTTTATGGATAAAATGCCCCCACACCCACTCTTGCTGTTAGGGCTGCGAAAGTGAAGATATCACTCGAATGGATTGGCCAGCGTCTCCCCAGATTTAAATCCCATCGAACATGTGGGATGCTTTGGGGGAACGTATTGCCCACGCTTACACCCGGGGAGAACAACCAACAACTCAAGCAGATGTTGATTGAGGAAGGGGCATCTACCTAAAAAATGTTGCCCCAGCTGGTTTGGTATGGGAGATCAAAGCAACCTTTTTTAAAAGGGGAGGGCATATACCAAAATAAGGAACATTTTTTTGTTGTTCCCCTGTTGATAGACAATCATGAGTCACGATACTATGCGTTAAAAAGCTTGTTTTGTTTGATTCCCATCCCGTAGGGTTGTGTTCCTTTTCAGCGCCGATGCTTTCGTCATCCTTACGTACATAATACTCCCCCTCATTTCAAATTTCATGTCTTTTGATGATTTTTCGTGAAGTTATGGCAATAAACCCACCTGTTGCTTAAGTTTTGCACACCAGTGTACATAATTTAATGCTTAATGCGATTCAGAAATATTTATTGTGCGGACGTAAAAAGGGAAAAAAGATTAAACTGAAAAAAATATACAAAAAAAATCACCCCAAAACGTTCACAAAAAAAGTGGTTAAGCTCTTATTCAAAAATATATATTTTTCCTGAAAGTTATAATAGAACATGTTTTTTATAATAGAAAAATATATTCAAATATTGGGCGAAAAGGAAAAGTTTGTCATTTTCTCCGAAGAAATAACAAAAGCTTTTTTTTAAAACTTTTTATTCAAACTTTTTTTTTAAATATAATGACCTTTGTTGGTTACAACTATCTGCCAGCATTCTAGAAAAAAAAATGTCCTCTGTTTTGGAGACAAAGTATTCTTCCACTGCCATTTGGACACCCTCATAATTTATGTGTTTTTTTCCATCAAGAAAGTTTTGCAGTGACCTGAACAGATGATAGTCGACGTGTAACATCAGAGGTATATGCTGGTGAGGTAAATTTCCCCCAACCCCAAAACTGAATTTTTTTTGGGTGTTTCCTTTTTACGTGTAGTCTAGCGGTGTCATTATGAAGAATCACACCCTTTCCGTTGGCTAAAGATGAATTTTTATGTTGAATTTCTTTTTGAAAACGTCAAGCTGTGAACAATAATGGCCATTTCATTTTCCTTCAGCATCTCATAGTGCACTATAACCTTGCTGTCTTACAAGCTACGTACCATACTCTTCTGATGCACGCCAGCTTTGGATGTGGATGATGGTGTCACCCCTTTGTAAACATATGCTTTTTCCTTGCCACGTATTTACACACTATCCCCTTTTCATCTCCAGTCACCAAGTGGTCCAAAATCAGTTCTCTTTTGTGATGAGAAAGATTCGAAGAACACCTTGAAATTCTGTCCATTAATTTTTTTTCGTTTAATTCGTGTGGCACCCAAACAGAGAGTTTGGATATGGAACCAAGCCTTTTAATGTAATCCAAGGGGATAGTCTGATGTATTCCAAGCTTGAAGCCCACTTCTGTGGAAATTAACGTGGGGTTTGTCTTGATATAACTATGTGACACTACGTCCCCCTGACATTTGATGGCCTTCCTGATATGGATTCATTTTTCAAAGAAAAATAACCGAAGCAAAATTTTACAAGTCATCTTTGCGATATTCATACTGTTATTGCTTCCCCCTCAGAACACGTCACACAAGTTTATTTTTGCATCCTTTGCGTTATTCCCTATTTGGAACTCGGACAACATTCAATGTCTTAGGGCTTTTTCTTCACTTATGTTGACAGTTTTACGAGTTTAAAAAACTAATTTAAACGCAAAAAAATGTGTATAAATCATCAAGAGTTTCTAATCTAACTAACCGTTTAAACAGGTTTCAGTCGGATCCGAATTCTTGTTAAGAATCGACAATGAATAAAAGTGCACGTGTTCAAGAAGAACAGAACTTTCCATTATACCCAATATTTGGAGATTTATTTCAAAACGTACGAGAACAGATATTATTCAACTCATACACAGCATATAATTGTTTTATCTAAAAACAGCTTCAAAGTTTTTCAACTAATATTTAAATATCTGTATACACAAAGGAAAAATGCGACTGATTTAACTACTCATCACGAAATCTCCAGAACTAATAGACCTACAGACTTGAAATTTTGCAGGCGAGTTACTTCTGTAGAGTAGAGATCTGCTAAGAAAGGGTTTGAAAAAAAACCCATTCTCGAGGGGAGTTACGAGGGAATTACAGTCAAAAAAATTTCATTTTTGAACTATTAGACATACACACTTGAAAATCATGTTTCTTTCGTTAAGATTCACAACACAAAGAACGGAATTTTGAAAGGATATTACACATATAAAAACATCCCGTTATTTCACCTTTTAGACCTACTGACGAATTCGGTAAACATGATTCTTTTGATGAGCAAAGATACATTAAGAACGGATTTTCCGGAAATCAATCTCCTGTGGAGGGGGAGGGAGGCTTAAGAGAGCGTTATAATTTTTTTAAAAATCTAGTTTTTAAACTCTATTATATCTGCAGAATTTTGTAAGGATGTTTCTTCTGTTGAGTTGAGAAAAGCTAAGAGTAGGTTTTGTGAGACCTAAAGGGGTTGCGGGGCATTAGTAAAAATTTCCTTTTTCAAACTATTAGACATACAAATTTGAAATTAGACCAAACATGTTTATTTTATTAAGTAGATATGTTCTAAGGTCGGGTTTTACGAAAAACGAATCCGGATGAGGAACGGTTGCTAGGGTGTTATAGCCAAAATTCCTGTTTTTGAACTTTTTGTGTACAGACGAAGTTTGGTATGCATGTTTCTTTTATTGAGTAAAGATCCACTAAGAATGCATTTGACAAAAATCAATCCTAAGAAGGGTTAAAGGGGTGCTTTAAATTTTTTTAAAAAAATTCCGTGCTTCAAATATTATACCTATGGTTTTGGAATTTGGTAAGAGGGTTTCTTCTTTTGAGTAATTACGCTAAGAGCGGGTTTTGTGAAAATCGAGCACAGAAGGAATTGTGGTGGTGGAAGACAAAAATTACCGATTTTGAACCATTAGGCCTACAGATTTGAGATTTAGTAAACATGTTTATTTTATTGAGTAGTGTAAATCTATGAGCAGTATTTGCGTGAAAAAAAGATGACGGAAGGTTACAAAGATATTGCAGCCAAAATTTCTGTTTTTTTAACTATTAGTGCTACAGACGAAATTTGGTAAAAATGTTTCATTTATTAAGTAGAGATCCATTATAAACAGTTGTGTGGAAATCATCTTCACATCCGGGGCATTATTAATATTAAAAAAAAACCCTCCGGACTTTGAACTAATAGACCTACTGACGTGAAATTCGGCACACACTTTTCTTTGTTGAGTAGAGATCCAATAGTAACGAGTTTTGAAAGAAATCCACTCCGAAGGGTAGTTGAGGGGAGCTATGAGGATTAAAAAAATCCCGTTTTTTAACTCAATAAAGTTACGGATTTGAAATTGCAACTGCTATTTCTTTTGTTAAATATAGGTCCGTTAAAAATGTTGTGTGGGTTTTGTGTTAATCAATTCCGGAAGGGGGAGTAGAAGGGTGTAAAGGATAAGTAATTTGGTTTTATAAATTTAAAACCAGTCTTTTTGAATCAAGGTGTGAAGGCTATATGATTAATATTCAATGCAATCGAAGCCTTATTGCCACATGACTTAGATTTCTCAATAACTAACGCACAATACATATAGTCATACAACAGCATGAAATACCCAAAGAAGCGAGCGGGTAAGGGCTATGTAATATACTGCCATTATTTTGGGAGATTAATTAATAGCTTTAAGTACAATTACAAACTACAAATATGAGTTTATTGCACGGATTTTAATATAAGTTTTAATATTTGTATATATTTATTTATTTGTAACTTATGCAAATCCACAATGCGAACGTATCGCTCTAAAATTTTTTAGGGAATGTTGTTGATGTTTCAAATGAGCGATAAGCATATATGTCCAAGAAAAAAAATTTGAAATTTATTTTTCGGGAATTCATTTTAAACCCCTTTGCTTGAGTTAGAGATTGTGTGTGTATATGCGAAGTTGCCAAATGTGCCGAGAAATGTCGCTAATCGAAGAAAACCACTTTCGATCATGTCTTGAAAACGATTACTGCATTTGACGATGAATTTTGATTTAGCAACATTTAAATTTTCGTGTGTTTTAAGCATATCTACTATAGTGAAAGAAATAGTTTATATGTTGCGATGTAGAACGAAAACAGAATGACTCAGGTGCGTGAAATTTAGCACGTTGAAACTTTGACTCATGACAGTGGTCCCCTTAAAGAAATTTTTTCGAATATATTTAATTTTTTATTTTTTTAATTAAATTTTAAAGCGATTTTTTTTATAGTTCTAGAGACATGGTATCACACATATCTCGAAAAGTGGAATTTTATATCGCATGTACTTTTTGATGTGTGTTCAGTACTTTTAATTGCATGTGTTTTTGGTATATTCTGCAATTATTTTGTTCTTTGGGATAAAATTCCAATTGTTATCCGAAAAAAATATCTTTTTAAAAACTGTTCTTTTAGTGAAAAAAAACAACATTTGTTTTGTTGGCTTGGCAACAGGGTTTCGTTCAAAATATTAGCTTATTCTGCGGTATTTGGGCGAAGCAGTTCGTACTGAAATAAATTCTTATGGTTTATATTTGTAAAAAGTTCTTATGCCAAGATTTGCTTTAACTTATGTTTGAAATACAAAATTTTAAAATTAGT
>BMAV01001492.1:0-124412 GCA_019973955.1 Trichonephila inaurata madagascariensis | reverse complement strand
ATAAAAAAATACTCTTATTTTTTTTCCCCCGGCTAGTGTTTTTGATTTAGTAAAATAACTGAAAATTCCTTTAAGGAAAATATATTCTAAAACTTTCGTTTGAAAAAAGGAAAACAAGCAAAAAAAAATTTACCGAGTCCTTGTGTAAAGTGTAAATCTATATCGTTTTTCATTATTAGTTATGTGCATTTTTATACTAAACATGTATGTACAGTTACATACGATACACTCTATTTTTTTTTTAAATTTAAATTAAAATATTTGCGAAAAAGTTTAAATAATATTTTTTTTAATTATCTTTCATATAAATTTAATAACAGAGAAAAAGATTTTAAGGTATCCGACTAGGGGTTTTTTAAAAAAAATTAATTTTTTTTTTGATTGAAAAAAGCCCTACCTTTAAGTTTCCCAAAAACAGTCTTTATTTTTTTTGTAAATTAGAACTCTGAAAAGCAATTTTAATAAAATATAGTTGAAAAAAAAAACCCGGGAAGTAATGTCCCCTGGCCCGGAAGGGAGCGACACATGCGTGTTTAATTATAATTTCCAAAAATAGAATTTCAAAAACCAAAATTTTAATTAAATTTTTAAACCTTTAAGTTTACTAAGCCACAGTTTGCTAATAATTATTTCAAAAAATTTTTTTGGCAAACGATTGGCAACAAATTTTTTAAGACTATCATACCGTGTTTGTTTACATTCGACTATAGATTTACCACGCCTATCTCTTAATTCTGTTTTTCTATTTTTGTTTTTTTTTAGAATTTAAATTTTTTTTAATTTAATCTTAAATTTATTTTACCTGAAATCATGGGAAAACTCATTTATATCGTCCCCGAAAAAGTTTCCCTGGAAACCAAAATACATTTACTGCTGTTTCATGGGAAAGAAATTATGACCACCAGTTCACTAAAAGTCAGCAATTAATCAGGTAAATAATATAAAGTAATATTTCAGAACATTTAACTGGAAACAGGTTGATTGATCTGGAAATTTTAATTGGTATTTTGCATTATTGTGTTTCCAAAAAAAAGGGGTAAACAGGAAGCCTTTATCTGGTAAAATTCAATTTTTGGATTATCTTCAAATTTTCTTTGCAATGAAAAAATTTCGGTTTCATATCGGCATTTTGACTTCTAAAAAATTAGACAAAATGAATGAACTCAATACTCGTTTTGCTTATGGCTTAAGATTGAATAGAGGGTTTCAGCAGGGGGAAAACTTTGTGCTGTTTTGAATCTACCCATTTTTCTCAAAGCTTGCACCGCCAACAAGAAAAAACTCCTCAGTGCTGTCTTCCCTTGGAGAAAAAAAAATGAATGGCGCAGCAAAATATTTTAGGCAATTAAAAAATCATACATGATACTGTAAATTGTGGGGTTTTTTGGGGGATGGTACCTGGCAGCGTCGGGGTTTTTCTTCGCTAAATGGTTTTTGTTAGTGCATTATCTTTTAAACCTGGGAAAATTGTTGACTTTGAAACTTTATCTCAGTTTTGTAAAAAAGCAATTTGAGGGGCAACAAAATGTGAAATTACGGTGTAATCCCATAAAAGGGTTTTTCATCAGTATGGAACCGGTTGGGGCTTATCGAATTTTTTAAAATCGGAAAATCATAGAATGTTACGATACACTTATTATGGGGGTGGAGATTCCAAAGCTTTTGATGCCGTGAAGGACATTTACGGGAAAGATTTTACAAAGCTAGAAGGGGGTATTCAAAAAAAAGTTGGAACAAGGCTTCGCAAATTGAAAAACAGAAATAAAGGACCGGGGAAAGGAAAATTGACTGAGGGTTTTAATTAATAAGCTACAAATTACATGGAATTTCTATCGAAGCAATATTGGGAACTTGGAAAAAATGCAGTCTTTTTTTTTTGCTGCCTTCTTTCATTGTTGTCATCAAAACATCAGCCAAAACATGGATGTCCCGTCGGATAAAATTTGGTTAAATTTCAATTGGCTAACCCTTCTAATATTGTGTATCAGGATAAATCCTTCGGACTGCCACAAAATTTTTTAATAGATAAAGCCAGTTAAAGGATTTGCGTAAAGAAATTTTTTAAAGAAATGTTTTAAAGGCAAAACTCTCCCAACGAAATTTTAATGCAATATTTTGTAGAATTACCAAAAGATGTTTTCGTTGAGCATCAAACATTGCGTTTGGTTCTTATATTGCTGTTGGCGTTTAATAATGGCTTTCAGGTTAATTTCCATATTAAAAAAGGGTACGGGTTATTATACGTACGGGACAAAAACCTTCGATAATGAGTGCATTGCAGATTCGAAACTTACTCCTGCCAACAGCAAAACCTAGAAAAAAACTTAGGGCCAAAAAAAAAGAAATATAAAATTGAGGAAGAAGAAAATTCATAAAAAACTGGAAATTTTTAAAGTTTTTTTTAATATTTACTTTATCTAACTTATAAGTATTTTTTGTGATCATGATCAGAAATCTCGAAATGCTTTTAAAATTCCTGAAACACTTGATTTACGCACACCAAAAACAACATAAATGCCACAGTCATAGAAGTGTATTCGTTAAGAGCGATTATTTTAGAACGCTTGGAGAGAGATCGGAGTAGAATCCATTTCTGGAAAAAGTAAAAATAACACGTGTTACACGTAGAACGCAAAACTATAACTCTCAGCTACCACACTGAGAGTCTCACACCTGATCCAGTAATGTACTAAAACTAGTCAAACTTGCCCCTTTTTTTGGCAAAAAAGGGTTAGACTTTGAAACGAACAACCCAAACAAAAAAAAAATTTGGGAATTTTGGAACGTTTAATATTGAACAAAATTGCCCCAAGAAAACGGGGAAAAAGTAATTTTTTTTCGCCCCGCGTTTCTCAAACTGTGAGGTGCGGCCCCTTGGGGGTTTGATAGTTCTGTGGGGTCAGAAAAATAAATGATTATTTAAAATATCTTTTTAAAATTTTGAAAGGAAATAAAACAAAAAAAATTTCGGGCATAATAAACCAAAAAAGGCATATTTACACTAATATAGTATACTTATAAATTTATCACTACTGCATAATATATTTGTACATTAATTCATCAAAACAGAATAAATAACTTTTGCCCCCATTGGCTTTCCTTACACAAAATTATATACAAAATTTAATGCTTAGTAATTTACGGTTTATTATCAAAGTCATATTGTAGGTTTAAAGTCAAAGTACATTATTATGAATTCAATGCATTGTTGTTATATGGAAGGGGGCGTGATGAAAGTTATGATTGAAAGTTTGGTCTCAGATATTTAAAGTTTGAAAAGCCATGTAACATAATCATATTATTCTTTTATGAACACATCTTCCTAACTCTGAATCCTTTCTTTTTTAGAGTTCAATAGAGCCTTTTTTCATGGAATTCTAACAAAAAGAAATTTCTGAATTTAAGCATGCAAAAAATGTTTCTGATTCCATCAAAAGAATTGCGAATTGTGTTGTCAAAACTTTTCGTCTCTCTTTCCGTCCGTACGCACATATAGTTCTAGTTGATCTAAAAACTGTTACGACTGCGTTGCATTTGAATTTTTGTTTATCTTAACTTTTCACGTTTCAAAAATTTTCTTGAAGTCTCGAGGAACTTTTCGTGCACAGAACTTTTTCCAGCCCCTTTGTTTCTACTTTCTCTTATTTTCGTCCGTCTTCACATAACGATTGCGTGATTTCTTTCTTTCTTTTTTCTTCAAGGAAACTAAACTGTAATACGAATAACATTCCTTTCAAGCACAGTTGTTTATTTAAAGTGGCGGTCTTACGCGCTTAGAATTTCTAAAAGCAAAATGTGAACGAAGGAAGGCTTAAAGAGTCAAAAGGAACACGAAGAGATCAAAATCTTCCAGGAATGATATGTTCCAACTCTAGAATTCTTATTTCTTTTTCAATCCGTTGTTCCTTTCTAGTACCTGATTCCTTTCTCTTCTATTTCTATTTTTACTCCTTTAAGAATTTCTTAAAAATAAAAAAGGATAATATTTTTGCCCAAACTGAGCATGATCAATAATGTATTTATCTTCGGGATAAGCTGGAATAGTGCCAGATACTTATTTTCACATTTTGTTGTAAGGAAAACTTTTAACCATTTTACTATTTTTAGTTTTTCTGTGGGACAGAGAACTTCATAATATTAAAAAGTGCAACCGTAAGATTTGCATCAATGACTCAAATTTATAGATTCCTCTTCTTTTGGTAACAAAGATTACAGTAAAATAGATTCGAAACATTTTCTTTTTATTAAGCATGCTTTGTTGAGGACATTTATCTAATTCTCTTTTCTAAGGTCAATATATATTTTTTATTTTTTCTGAAATAGCTTGTTCGAATACTTACCATGAATTTAAAAACTAAAATGTCAAGTTACAAATGAACTAAATTATATGAAGTATTCAAAAAATCCCCAAAGCTTTTATAACATCGAAGTTATTTACCTGTTATATAAGTTCAAATAATTCTTATTAACATAGATAAAAAATCCGAAATATCAGATGAACAAACAGTAGCATTAAAATGATTTTCCTTTTATATTTTAAATTAATTATGCAATTTATTACTTTTTCCTTCGAAGGCGTGTATGTTAAAATGGTTCATTCGCAAGCGCATAGATTTCATTAACCAAAAGTAATTAAGATTAATAAAACTTCAAACAATAATTATTTTCAACATGTTTATAGTAAGAATTCACTGAAAAGGCTTTTGCCGATGAATCTTCAAAATATTTCCGCTGATTCTTATAACTTATTTACATTCAATTTGGTAGTTATTCAAATTCGGTCCCGTTGTTATATGTGCAGAATCTATGTTGTAAACCAGATGTTTAAATAGTATATATATATATGAATGATTTTGTACATGAGTTTTATATTATACTGCAAAACATTTTAAGGTTTGCTTACATGTATAAAAATATTACGAGCAATAATGAAAATCGTTCATATAGTATAAACCTCAAGAAAATAACATTCTATATGTGTTTCATTCTGAAAAAAAACCCCAGATTCCATTAAATTTCATGGAATTAATTGTTTTACTCAAAAAAAAATTTTTTCAAAAAGATAGGGATATATTTATTCCTAAACCGCAATCTTTGGTTACTTTTAAAATTTGGAAAAATGCTTAAAAACCAATATTACTGTTAAGGTATCCGACTACGTTAGGAATCATGATTTTAAGTAAAGTGCATAAATATATAATTTTCATGATATTTAGTGTCACTTAGGTTAGAATAAATGTATAAAATTGTTTTAAGGATATTATGACAAAAAAAAATTATTTAAATACAATATTTTGGCAAAAAATTAACTTAGAATAATCTTTTTTCCAAATGTTCTCCTTTTGTAAAAAATGCTTCTATTGTATTAATATTTTGCCTGTATATAGCTCAGGCTTCTGTACAGAGGCTCAACTATGATTTTTGAAAAATGCAAATTATTTTCAGAGTTACAACCATTTCAAATAATTATCGGCGTATTTTCTTAAAATTTCTCCCTTCTGTTTTCGTAAAACATGGATAAACCGACTTCCGAGTTATGCATTTCAAAAATTCTAGTTGAGCTTCTGTAGAGAGATCAGGCTGAAAACAGGCAAAATATTAATACAATAGGCATTTTACAAAGGAACATTTGGAAAAAGGGTTATTCTAAGTTAATTGCCAAATATTTTTAAATAATTTCATAATGTCCTAAAATAATTGATACATGTATTCTAATCTAAGTGACACTAAATATCATAAATATTATCCATTTACGCACTTTTGCAAAATCATGGTTCTGAACGTAGTCGGATACCTTAAATAATCATATATTATAAAAATTCCCAATTTATTTGAACATTATTTTAGTTTCTACACATAAATAGATTTTTACGTGAGGGATAGATTGTAACGGTTTTTTTAGTACTTTCATTTAAATAGGTTTTTAAATATTATTTTAATATATGTTATCATGCAATGAAATCCGTTTTCTTCATGATTTTTCCATTACATCATTTTGTAACAATAAGCACAAACAGTAAGTTTATCCTTTTAAAAAACAAGAACGCAATTTTCAAGAACTGCACATGTAAAACTTATTTTTTTTCACTTGAGCAATACTTTTATATAATTGTTTTTCATCATTGGATATTATTTTGCAGTGAAGTCTGCAATTAGGGGAACATTGCTTTTGTATTCATCTTTCTTTCGATCTTCTCCAGCACACCCATCTTCAATGTGATATCTCCTAAATAGTGCATGTTTTGTCTCTGAATTGCAAATGTGTCAGCAGGCCTAATTTGCGTTGATCTAACTCAAAAATATTGGAACGTGCATCACAATCAAAACTACAGGAGGACATTCACCATTTCTACTAGTTCAGGGATGGCGAACCAGTACCATTGATGGCACGCGACACAATAATTTTGGCACGCTAATGATCAAAATGATTTGCATTTTTAAAATTTAAAAATTCATTATGAAGTATTACGAACAAATGCGAGTGATCGGTCGCGGGGCTGCGGGGAGCACACTTGTTTGTCTTGCCTTAGTTACCTCGCAGACGACCACTGCGTATGATGCAAAGTTTGTCTACACATAACCTAGTCAATTTCATTGATATAACTGTATTTTAAAGTTTATCTGTGTTATATTTACGATTTTTAATTGTTATTTAATATGGATAGTTCAGCAAAAGAACAAAAAGATCAAAATAGTAAGTGTAACGGAGAATTTCAAATTTGGTGGACCGAGAAACTTGGAATTATATAGTAGGAAAGGCAACAAAGCAGTGTGTGTTTTATACTCTAGAACAGTGGTATTTAGAACATTGTCTGTAAAACGGTTTTTTTTAAATAAATTATAAACCGTGTTGCCAAAAAAGGTGAACCACACCAAAAATAATTAATTGCTTAGAAATAGTTTGGCAGATGAATCAATTTCAGCATGTATTCTACAAAAAGTAACATCTAACAATGCAAATATAAGTTATTTGCTATCCAATCTGCAGCAACAGAAGTCACACTAATGTCACTACAATTTGAATTACACTTATAACTAAAACATTTATAACTAAACGGTGCAAAAGGTATATTTTCGTAGTAAATAAAGTTTTGTGTTGTAAGTATTTTATTATTTTCTCAATAATCGCAAGTCAAAATTATTTGACGGATGGCACGGCCATACCTCATTAAATACTTTTTTGGAAAAAATGGCACGTTGATCCATAAAGGTTCACCACCCCTGTACTAGTTGATGACCACTTGGATATCAGTTTCAATGAAGGCCAGGATTGAGATCAGACTTATATTTTGTTTTTCTCTTGTAGCTGTA
Source organism: Trichonephila inaurata madagascariensis (assembly GCA_019973955.1). NCBI lineage: Eukaryota > Metazoa > Arthropoda > Arachnida > Araneae > Nephilidae > Trichonephila > Trichonephila inaurata. The sequence goes on along the minus strand of BMAV01001492.1, from coordinate 117,101 downwards.
TTTCTTTATACAATATTCCAACTTTATGATAGTGTGAGAAATTCGTTGTCAATACATGTATTTCAGATTTAAATAATTTCTTCTCATCTAGAAAATGTCTTCGTATGTCGGTTTTGATGTTATACATTTTGTATATTTTTCAATGCACTTAAACATATTCCGAAGTATAAGTTATATAAAAATAAATATTTTATCGCATTTCATTTTACTGTCTAAAAAAACAGTAAAAACATTTTTGTAAGATAAGATAAACAATAGATAAGACTTTTAAAAGTCTAAATGTTTAATAACTGGTTAAAATATTCAAAAAATATGTATAAATTATTTTGTTTTATATTTAAGGTAGTAAGGAGCAATATGCTCGCGTAACAACATTTTATTTCTTGCTGCTTAAAGTTGAAAGTAAGTAGTTTGTTTATCATAAACAATACTAGTTTGGAAGTTCATAAGCATTATTGCTTGTGATGACAGAACTGAGCAGTGCAACAGCCCCCATGGGGGCCAATGCCTTATTTTCCCATCTCAGTATAAGCGACCGTAGGCGTTGGGGTGCGTGAGCAGATGTTTAGGTCAAGTGGTCAGTCTGACGCTAACCCTCCAGTGTTGTTCCCAAGCAAGCTTGGTACTCATTTATCCCTTCACTGAAGAGATGAAGGGCTGAGTCAACCTAGCTCCGGATTTGAACCACGGAGCTGTGACGTGGAATCGCGATACACTACCGCTAAGCCACTGGACTTCATTCCTTGTGATACTCAATATATTTATTTGTATGACCTTTAAATATTATATTCAGAATGCGCTACAATAAAATAAAATCTGTCTCCTCAAAGCTCATCGACGTTTTTAAACACTGCTAATGTTATAAATGTGTTATAGTGTCTTAAATTTTCTATTAATTTAATAATATGCAGGTTAATTTTTGTTGCTGTTGTTGTTATTCTAAAATACCACAGGGGCCCAATTTTAAGGGCTGTTGTTTTAAGTAAAACTGAGTAAGTAGTTTTAAGTAAACTAAGTCGCTATGACCTACATCTAAAACAATCGGCCTGCCAGTGGAATCTTAATGGTCTGAGGAAGGTTTCTATTTGACTAATTTATTATTCCCCATGTTTTGGTAAAGAAATGAAGTTAAAACTATGAAGCCTAATTTTGGGTTTTAAAGGTGCAATTAATTCTGAGGTTATTCTTATAAGAATGACAAGGCTTGTACGCATACAATTGGCCGAAGTTTTTGAGGAAACGGAAGCTACTTGCGGAATAGATTGTACAATCAAACCTTAAGCCTTACTCAGGATTTTATATTTAAATTTTGTACGTTTTTACATTTATTGGGTTTGAAACTTCAATTCATATACTTTTGGAAATGCAATATCGATTCTCATTCATGTTCTCAACGTATTCCTAGACTTGTAATCATTACATCTGGATGAGGAATACCAACTGCAGTAGAAACTCACGAGCTGTGTTAAGAGAAGTGCATAACTGTAAGGCAGGACTAAATTCCTTATAATATACAGTTTCCACTGCATGTTGCACTATATTTTAAGAATCCACACACAAATGAATTGTAATAATGAATTGTACTCACAATCATATGCGTGTATTATTACCAGTATGCGGTGATTTCTAAATTACACAACAAACTTTATACTCTTTTATTTTCTTTCAAATCTTTCTAGAGATTATACTGGGTAGGGCGCGGAAACTTCTTTTTGAACATGTTACAGTGTTGTTCGTAGGGAGAGGAGAGCCATGAGGAGGAGTTAGGTGAAAGGAGTGGAGTGGGATACTTCTGTTCCCACTCATCTCAGCATGCTTTCAATCTCAATCAACATGGATACTCAATCTCAAACATGTAGTCGCTGAGACAGCTCGCTTCTGCCGTGTATGTGTATTTCTTCAAAATTCGGTCGGTGATTGCTGAGCAACGTGCCTTTCATCGCCACTTCGATATTCCTCCACGAGTCATGTTCCTGATTGGAAATGTGTTTTAATGTAGATGGATGCCTTCAGATCAACGAGTCATGTTTCCAAAGAAAGGGAATGACCTCCAAAGACCTTTAAAACACCTGAAAATGTAGAAATAGTTCACTTGTCAATTCAGATTAGTGTGTGGCAATGATCCGACAATTCTGTTTACCCGCTTTGCTAGAAAGGGACCTTCCAAACGTGTAACCGTGGTTTCCATGGGTATTTTACGAGCAGCCTTTCCGGAATGACTGATCTCCCTGCTAGGGAGTGAAAACTGGCCTGCGTGCTCACCTGATTTATCTCCTCCTGATTACTTCCTATGGACTTATTTCCAGTCACTGGTTTAAAAAGACTCCAAGACCCTGGAAAACCTAAGAAACAGCATTATGACATTAGATTGGTTAATCTGCTTGAAAATGTGACTCAAAGTTTGAAAAATTGACTGCATCAGTGGATGGCGAGATTTAACAGACAATGAGTTTTACACAGGGTAACTTCAAATTTCTAATGTTGTGTGGCAGGTTGAAACTAATAATAAACTCAAATGAAACATTTAGTGTGCTTTATTGCAATTTAAAAAACTAAGTTCCCATTAGTAATAAAAAAAGTGATAATTCTTTTACATTGAAGCACCGTCACATATGAAAACTAAACACATTTCTACTAAATTTTATATTTCCTCACAAATTCAATTTTAAAAGGCGTGTGCATCGAATGGTCAGAATTAGGAACTGCATAAATGATTTCCTAAACGCATGTAATATACTTCTATTGAAATGTTAGCAGAAGATAGAAAGATAGCTGTTGTATCTCCAACAGTAACGGTTTTAAACTGCTTGTGATGTTATCTGAAAGTGATTAGGATGATATCAATTAAGATGTTGTCAAGAAAATTGTTCAAACAGAAATTTTAAATAAGCTCGTGTAGCGTAAGTGTAATGTTAATAATAAGGTATTTAATGTTTAGTAAAAAAAGTTCTAAAAATAATGCATGTATTCCCTAATAACTAATATGAAACGACATAAAAGAAATTTTATTTTCTTAGATAATTTGAAAAATGTTTCGTATAATATTTATAATCCCAATACTTTAAGCAAACTAGGCTCAGTTTACTGTAGTGCATACTCATAACAAAATTTAAACAAGAAAAAGTATACTTGATAATTATATAATATATATATATATATATATATATATATATATAATTAGTAAGATTCTAAGAATATAATTAGTATAATTCTAAGAATTAAATTTTCGGTTGATTAACTACAGCAGTGTTGAGTAGCAGACAAGTGATACATCACTTTTCTTTATCTACTCTACAACAAGCTTTTAGTACTTACGAGTGCATTATTCTTCTAGATACCCTCTGGCACCACGCAGCCGAACATGAGATTGATTTCATTGTCACACTCAATGGAAGCACTAAGAGGAGAGTTTTTGAAAAAAGGTATAACATGTGGACCTCTAGCAGTATTAAGAACTTTGAAGTATGCCTGATGAACTGTGACATATATAAGGAAATCATTATATACTGGTAACTAGGAAATGGAAAGGCGAATTTATGTGTGTGTGAACGCGAAAACATTATATTAATCAGGATTGGAAAAGATGTGGGTGTAACAAAGCTTAAACCAGTAACGAGGTCCTTTTTAGTTCACTAATTAAAATAGATATGGAATTTATTAATTATAAATTCCGTTCTGCATTTTATATATAAAAATACTTCTGTTAGATTTACTTGTACAACTGAACGAAGTTTTTAAAATTTCATTTGAAATAATTTAACCCCTTAAGGTCTACCCGAGTTTACATCCATTTGCTGAACTAGTACATTATGTGCCCCAGACGTATATATACGTCTTTTTTTTCGCTCTGCTATCAGTAAAAATATTTCGAAGTTTTTGGAATACAATAAAATGACCTTGAGAGTATTTATGAAAGTTTTACCTTTTTTGCAGAAAAAATAATTTTTGTGTGCCTTACCCTTTTCTTTTCGAACACGCTCGCATATGTGGAATACAGTGGTACTTTAAATCGGCATTTAAGGGAACAGTGGAGTTTCAAAATCATTTTTTTTAATTACCAATGAATTTTTTTCAAATTTGCAGGAAATGCGTAATATGTTGATAGATATGAATGTACAAATTTTAGTCAAAATATCTTTAATGATTTCTGAAATATTAAAATTTTAAATTTTAATTGTACTGAAATAATTAACGTATTTCAAAATGCACCTATGCGCAACCATATTCTGTCTACGATGTCAATATTCATTCGTAATGTTCACACATTTTATGCATACAAATAAAACTTAGTGAAGTTTTCTTCATATTTTTCTTTTGAAAATAAATTATTTTATGCTTAAAATTTAAGTTTTTCCCTTAAAACTAACTAAAATGTTTATATCTCTGGTTTTTATTATTTTCCCTTCAGTTAAATAAGAAAACACTCAGTAGAATATATCTATACACCTATAAGAATATTTGTTCAAATTTTCACTGCAATTGGGAAAAAATATTGCGCAGAGAACATCATAAAGTTATTGAAACGACAAAAATTATAATTCCTTAAATGAGTATGATGATTATAAGTCCTCAATCACATTTGATAAAAGCAATTATTTCTATAATTAATAAATACCATATTATTTATATTTTATATAATGATTTTTCTTTTTCGTCATTATATAATTTAAATGTATCCAATTTTCAGCAATAAACTAATTTTCAGTAGTCAATAAAAATTTAATATTTTAATGTTATTAAAATATGACTGAAAGTGTATTTTAAAGTAAATCAAACTCTAGAACTTTATATACAACATAAATAAATGTAAAATAATTTAAATAATAAAATATGTACGTTTAATCACAGGAATATTACTTTATTTATTAATAACTTACCATTGTAAGAGTACCGTGATTTCAAACTTTATACATCCAAGTATATTTAAAAAATACCAGTAATACTAAAATTATCCAGCCCCATAACTGAAGTAATTATTTTTCCTATTTTTGTCATTATTTTATATTTTTGAATTTTTTCTCTCTTTCTTTTAAAATTGTTCTGAAGTTTTTCGCTTTCTTTGCGACAACCTTCAGTTATCGCGTCTGTAAGCAGTTTTGTGAATGCATTTTCTACCATTTCACTATTGTTTAATTTTAAAGTTTCAAACATAACCAATGTTTCCTTCGCTGACCGCTGCCGTTACTGAGAGATCAATTATTTATTTTTTTCTTTGGGGCGTTTCCTCCAAATACAACTAATGCAAACTTTCGTTGACATTTTGGGTTTTGCCAGAAACACAGCTAAAAGAATTTCATTCGAGGCTAGGTGCTGGTACACTGGCATAATTTTAGCAACTACTTCTTCTGACAGTTTTGTTTTTATAGTTTTATGACTACCTGATACTTTACTATCTGATTAAGCTCTATTATAAAAGCACCAGGATAGCTTTCCTTCAGGACATGTGCTGTGCATTGGCTTCGCATCAGTTGACATACAATGAAAAGAAGTTGCTAAAATCGGAGTCTTAATATTATCAAACAGTGGAACATTGTCGACAATCGTTTTCATATAAAAGTTCTGTAATTTTGTAATAGTTGTAGCAGTCAAAATGCCTACTATTTTGTACCTACGGCCACCTAATGTCACACCTTCCACCCGCCATTTTCTAACTTAACTCCGGAGTGCTTTTCCCAAACGTTTGGCTACGTGGTTAACACTCTACTGTTTTAGTGACAACATCCTCTCCATATACTTTTTTTTCATTTAGGGATTGGTATGTTTTGCATCACCGTCACAAGGAATAGTAGTATACTGCATTAATCAGTCAGATATTGATCGGTTCCAAAAAATGTAGGCAGCATGCATTTTCATACTACCTGAGGAAACGTCAAAGCTTTTCTGGCATTTTTCTGAATGTCCTCATTTCCAAATCTGAAAGTCGGGGCTCGTTTTACCCAGATCTTTTGCAGACATACTGCATTCAGGGCAATACTTTGACACAACCCCAAAGTCAACAACGAGGTTTGTCATTACATCAGTATCGATACTGATGCCATATAGAGACGTATGGCCTCTTTTATGCTATGTTCCATCGTATGTGGTACAGTTATGTCAACAATATTGTTCGAACACGATCCAGATGTGAATAAAATTAGCTTGTCTCACGTGGTCTCTTGATATTTGTAGTATTTCATTTTTCGCGTTCCCATCTTTATTTCATAAATTTTATAAGTATTTCGAAAACGTTTCATGATCCATGTTTGGTGTAGTTAAATCTGAGAAAATCTATGTAAAATGAGGAAATTTTAAGGCTGCGTGACCCATCCCTAAAGCCAAGAATGCTGATTCAAGTTTCGTATTAATATCAAACTTCCTGCAGGGTTTTTCTAGTTGACTTGTGAAGGCATGTCCATATGATTTTTTTATATTTTTCTCAAACAAGTTCCACTTTTATGGTGAAACCGTATGAATTGTGCGTTAAAATCTTCAATGAGAACTGGTTTCAATCACTACATCGAAGATTTTGTAGCAATGAGGTCTACATTGAATTATGAATAAAATGATATTCATTTGATTCTTAATTTACGTAATTGGTACTCATACTGGATGTACTAGGAACAGCTTCTGTTGAAATTTCAACACATTTATTATCAGATGATGTGTTACATGGAAAAAATTTTCCTTTATCCAAATTTCTTATGCAGGCAGCTTTTCGTTTGCTTAGCTTTTCATACTTTGAATTTATGCTATGCATTTTCCCAAAACAAAATAAGTTGTTATAATTTTGCTCAACAGAATAGAAAATATATATAATATTGAAATATAAAGGCAATATAGAGCTTTTTAGTTCTGAAAATAACTGTTTCATTTTTATTTAAATAACGAAACTCAAAGAAAGTTGTTTTTCCAACAAAGTTGGGAAGATAAAGTAAATAAAAATTTAATACCAAACAGATTTAATAACAGTAAATTTCGGATCGCCAAATATTAGAAAAATATATAATTCATATAAAGAGTAAAAAAAATAACACATGAAGTAAATAAAAGTATCACTCAAAATATAAAAAAAGAGAACAATACAGAAGCGTAATTCTGCAGCTGCGGCAAGTAACGGCTTTTGACAGATATAAACAAAGGGGTGTGGTCAAACAGGTGTTCGAATTGAAAAGAGCATAACTTTTATAAAAATGATTGAAATTGAAAAAGTTTTTTGCATCCAGTATTATTGATTACAAGCATTGATAATATGCTAAAAATGATTAAGAATTAATATATTACAGCATGTAATGCAAATAGTAAAAACAGTTACAATTCATATTTTATTGATATCGAAAAAATACATTTATTTTTAAAGTAATCTAAAAGTGATTTTTCGTGAAAAAAATCACTCAAATTTAATGATGATATTTAAAAAGTCATTGATCTCCAAACTTTCTAAATGTGTTTGAAGATAAACATTACACTAGATAACACTCTAAATAAACACAACTAGTTAAGTATTTAAACATTCGGTATTGCATTCGATAATTTTAAATAAATAAGGTACAGTAGAGTCTTTGCTTATATAATATCATTATATGATACGTTGTAAATATCATATTGATTAAAGCATTCAAAAATATATGAATATTTATTCAATATATATTCCTTTGAATCAGCTAAGGAAACAAATGCGAAATATAGGAAGAACGTATATAGTTTACATTTTTCGAAATTGTTTACTTAGACTAAACGTTTTGAATATGTCCGAAATTATATTTGATTATTGTTTACCTATATGTAGTTTTGCAATTTACATCAATAAATGAAACCAATAATATGTTAGTATATTGGATAAAAAATAAGTAATTATAAATGTAAAGTATTTTAGATTAACTTAATTTATTATTTAAAAAAAAATACTGCATTTAAGCGGGATGTAGGAAAACAAACAAAAAATCTTTCTGATCAATATCCAGAAAATTTCGCTTTAAGTCAAACCTTTTTTAAATGTACATGCATAAATACAAATTAGATAGCATATAATATCAGAATACTTTATAATATCTTTACGTAACGCAGCGAAAATAAAAGTATATTATTTCATATTTGAGTTTTCACAACACATTATTGTTTCCTTAAAACAAGACTTATACAGAGTATTCAAAGCATGGATGTACCAAATGTACAAAGAAACTTCAGTTTGAAATTATGAAGATTATCATATCATGCATTATTTTTAGGTGAAGTGATTCAAAGGAAGGATAAAGTCTTTATACAAGACAACCAGATAACATAAGATTTAAGATTCCCCTATCTCATTTTCACTCTGTGAAATTTATTAATGTATAAGCAGCAACGGCCATAATGCAATTGTTTTTAACTTAAAATGCAATGCTTTATTCACGTCTTTCAGAAACGAAAACAAAAACTTCAAAGCCCTGAGATTTTCTTTTCTCTCTCTTTCTTTCCTTCCACGAGGATTACTTCTCAATGTGGAAGAAAAAATTCCCAAATGTAAGAATTTAATGAAAGGCTCATTTTATTCTGTTTGCGTCGAATTAGAAGGGAACACGAATTGTGTTTCAGAAAAGTACATACATCACACACACTTTATAAATATCAAGAAACTAAGGGAATGGGATTGTTATATTTCTTCATTTAATTTCTCAATACGAATATATTGAGTTTGTATGTTGTTCATATTCATTTGCATGTTAGACTTGAAATCATTTCCTTGAGATGAAAATGATTTATTTAATTTAAACAATTGTAAAATATTTTACAGATCAACATTCATAAAAATATACCAATATTTTGGCATTTGTGAATTCCAATGGCTACGTGAGAATGTTCCGCATGAGTACATAGTTGACTTATATTTTCTTAAAGTTCAGGAATTTTCATTATATATTTTTTTAAAGAAATTCAAATATGATAAATTTTAAGTTGCGCTTTTTGAAATCTAATTCAGTTAATGTAAAGAACCATCTAATTTTGCAAAAAAGGACGAATAAAAATTTCTGAACCTTAAGATTTTTCATTCCATTAAATAATAAAAATAAAATAAACGAAGGAAAAACACTTGAATTGAAAACTGAGGAAATTATTTGGAAATTTACCTATGAATATTTCATTTTGTGTAAGAATGAAAGGTAACGGGAAAGCGTGAGAAGTCAAGTACAAGTTTTTATATTTTATCATTTATTGTACTTAAAAGAATTGGAATTTTTTTACATTGAAATCCAATATGCAATATGTTTCGAAACTGTTTCATAATCCCCTGAAAAGAGTTCTCTTAAATTACATTATTAATCATATAGACCTTAATGGTTTAAACTTAATTCGAGGCATGGCACATATTTTGGAATCAAAATACTTGTCCATTAATATATATTTTACTAACACTAAAAAATCCAAAGAGTTACAAGAATATATAAATGTTTCTCTTGGGGCAAGGATATAGTGTGTGTCATATTTTACGCTAAAAATATATCATGATACTAAATTAAAATTATTATATTTGAGGGAAATAATTTTCTTAGCTTACTAAGATAAATAATAACAAACAGTATGTAGCTAAGCAAATAGAGGTATAAAAAGTACAATTTTAGGAGAGTTTTAAGACTACACTATCACTAATCGATATTCTTCAATTTAAATAATTTCTGCAATTCTTATTCTGGAATATTTGCAAAACGTATTTCATATCAAATGCAAGTATCAAAGAAACGAAAAGAACTAAGATGCAAGGCCGTTCACAACGTATCTTTTGGATGCAAAAGTACAATAAAAAAAAATTTGATTTCTTAAATATATGAGAATTTTTTTTCCCATTAAGAATTTGAAAAAATGTATGTCTACTACAAATTATTAGTATAATGATCATTTAAAATACCATAACACTTGAAATGTCATATATCCCGTTTAAAGTATAACCTTCGTATAATACTAAAATCTATTGATATGGCATCGTTTAATTAAATACACTGCATCACAATTACTAAGGAACAAGTAATTTATGAAAAATTGCGTCTCAGATAGTTGACCAATAAAAGAAAATTCAATTTTAGAAGGTTTGGTAGACCAGGACTCGTTAAATGTATAAAAGACACAATGCATAAAAGGTCACCACCCATACGAAAATTCATGCTGTTTGACGAAAATAGTGCTGGGTGTTATAAAAGTTTTTTCTCGAAAATTCTATTTGGTCCTTGCAATAATTAAGAGCAAAATGTCAGCAAGACATCATTTAAATCACTACGACCGTGGACGAGCAGTTGAACGCCTGGAAGTCTGTCGAAGCGTCACCAATGTAACTGCTGCAAAGGGTGTATCAAAGAGTGTCATCTCTCGGTTAAAGAAGGCCGCTGAAGGAGGAAATGCTTTGTGAAATCATACCGGGGGTCGTGGTAAGAGACCAGATCTTTAGAGGATTGCTATGTATATATATATATATAATATATATATGGTCAAAATTCTCTACTAAGGAGAAATGAATAATAAATAATTACCAAAACTAAAAAAATTGCAAGATAAACCAGATATAAGATTTTATAAAGGATATATTATAAATTTTAAAAATAATACAATTTATATAAAATATAAAAATATGGATGCTATTGTATTATAAACATTGCTGATTACTTCGGACAGCTCTTATTAATATAATTTATATAAAAGTGGGGTTAATCATATTTTTGGCCAGCCAACCTTCACCCTTCCTCTTAATAATAGTGAGCAAAAACCTATTGAAAATAATGAATAGAGTTTCTAAATCTATTACAAGAAAAAGGTAAGTTATCTAAAAATCCCATTGAGAAATGCAGAGCCCGAGCTAAATCTTAGTACAATAAGCAAGTTATTGCCAGATTATGAACCCAAATGAAATTATAAACAAGCGGATGGCTGAATATTAGCACTTTGCAACAGTATGAAAAGAATAGAAATAAAAATATAAAAATTGTGCATACATACTACCATTACTTTTGGGATACTAGGATTGATAATGTAGTTAAATATTAAAAATAATTATTACGATTAAAGTATTAGAGAATATGGATGTAACTATATTTATCAAAGAAAATGATGCATTTAGAAAAATAAACAACTAATATTCTAAGGAATTTAAATCCTTTTAGTTAGAATATTAAAATAACTATTAATAAATTGGGTATCTTTGAATTAAGCAACATTTATTAAAATGTTTATAGATTTTTATTTTTTGTAATTTTTTAAACCAGAAATATTTTGCATTTGTATGTAATTAATAATAATGTTTATGAATATAGAAACATGTACATTACTCTCCCAATGAGCTATTTTTATAATATTGAGTTTAAATTCTTTTCTTTTGTCATAAATTTGAGTATATAATATACCATTATCTATTACTTAAATTCAACATCAAGAAAATTTGTTCCGTAGTTGTTAATATTTGTATGTATAAAACTAAGATATTGTGGATAAAAATTAGTGTTACATTTAAAATTTTTCTTGCTTGCAAAAAATGATAATATCATCTATATAACAAAAAATGTAATATACAGAATTATCAATGAAACTATTTTCAAAATAATATAAATATAAATTGGAAAACAGTTGCTATATAGCTGAGCCGCCAACTTGCGGCAAACATTTAACCTGTTGATAAATTTAACATTATGATATATATATATATATATATATATATATATATATAATTAATTTTGGTGAAAAGTTGAGTAAGAACTAAATCTATCACAAAATCAACATTTTTAAACAAATTATCTTTATGTAAGTTTACAAGAATTTTAATGATATCACGAATCTTAAAGAGATTAAAAGAATCTTCAAAATCTAACAATAGAATGAAGAATAATTTTTATCTTTAATTTGTTCAATAAGTTCTTGACTATTTTTAAGCATGGCTGGGGATTTAAGATGCATATGTACATATATATACTAGCTGCATGACCCGGCATTACACGGGCTTTCTCTACTTTTATAAATTTTTCCTTCCTTCAGAAAATCAGCACATCCAATATTATTTTTCAAAATTACTTTGTTCTTCATTTCTCCTCTCCGCTTAGCCTGGCGTTGCTCGAGCTTTTACAGAGTGTATAACTCAAATTTACCTGTTTTGAAATTTTTTCGTTTTTCTTTTCTTTTTCAGGCAAGTTTTTCTGGAACATATTGTCATGGAACGTTCCCTCTCGTTTTCAGACCTTCCTGTGGGTGTGATTTTTATATCAATGTCATTACAAAATTCTTGTGGTAATTTCCCACAATTAATTAATACTGCCATTTTAAAATTTTGGCTACCGATGAAGAGGAGCGATCCACGTTGAATCCGTCGGGAGCTTAAACGTCCTAGCGTTTTTGTGATATGGTAATTAAGAGAGATGGGTGACAGCTCAAGTCTCATTCTCGTCACTTGACCATGGTTCAAAAGTCTGTCGCCAAAACCTTTGGAGTAGGTGAACAGTGCGACTTAAATATTCACTCACTCACTTTGCTATTTTTTAACCTCTGGAAACAAAAATGTACCTGTTTTAAAAATAGTTGAATTTTGAAAAAAGATCAAAAAGTAGATCTATTTATAATTATGAAATTCCACAACTATATTAAATGTTGAATCAAAATTGTGAGCATTTTTTGAAATGTTAGATGTATGGGAAGAAAGTTTCATGCAATTGTGTTTATAAATGAAGAAGTTATTAAATATTTGAATTTGACAAGCAGTTATTAAATATTTGAATTTGACAAGTAGTTATTAAATATTTAAAATTTGAGTATTCTTTAAAAAATCGTAAAAAGGTTTCTGTAATTATTTTTTGTCTGAGTCCCATAGAAAAAATTAGACCGTGCTTTAAAAACGTAAAGGGTAAAAAAAACCTCTCACCACCCGGATTTTCATTCTGGTTGGCGGAAGAAACAACACGCAGGAGTAAAACAAAGGGTTTTAATTAATATATTTTTAACTTATTGCAATATGGAATATAAAATGGTATAAACGGAATTATCTTATCATTTCCTTTCTTTTTGGTACCTTCGTTGATTTTGTGCGTCGTGTGGTTCATGAGAAAATAAATGTAAATACAAAGTGCCAGACATACGTTTGTTTACATACGAATTTAAATAGTGTATATATATATATATATATATATATATATATATTTTATATATATATATATATATATATATATATTATATATATATATATATATATATATATATATATATATATATATATATATATATATATGTTTGTACAGTAATACCTCGACTTACGCGAAACCTGATTTAAGCGATTTTGTAATTTCGTCGATTCATATTTTGTGGGAGCGATATACAACTCAATTACTCACTTCCCGCTTCCTGTTTAGCTAAAGTAAATGTGTGGAGGTATCACGCGGAATTGACGTTTAGCCATAATAATTTTTTGTTAGTTATTTCTTATCTAAGGAGTGTGTGTTTGATATTACATGTTATAATTGTTATATCGTGTTGCATATATTATATTTTTTAATATTTCAAACATGGCTATGTGCCATTTAAACGAAAAAGATATGATTCTTCTGAATCAAGCAAGAAAAAAAATAATCATTAGAGTGTAAGCTGAACATTATTAAGAACTTCAATATAAAAGTAAAAATTGTGAATTAACAAAGAATCAGAATATCGAATGAAAGTTGAGAATTTGACTGGAGACTTCAGTTTAGTTGAAAAAGGGCTACAATTTTTTTAGAAAATCTAGATTCCAACGAAGAGCGTACTTTTGCAAAGAAATAAGGAATATAAAAAATCATTACATACTAAGAGAAAATTTTGTGGATGAACAAAATAACCGTTGAGCCAGTAGATTTTAAGAAACCTTCTACTTCAAAATAAGTTCAGCTTGCATTTTGTATTTGTGTTATCAATGATTTTATTAATGCCTTTTTTCTTCTTAATTATTATTTTCTTTCGTCTCCGGCCCCAACTAAAAATAATTTAACGTATTTATATGCGAAGTTATACCTTCATTACGGGAATTCGACTTACACGGTTATCATTCGGCCCCATCTTTCACGTATAGTTCTGAGTATTACTGAGCTCTCATTAATCTGTGGATCCTATTCAACCGGTCTCCGTTAAATCATTAAAGATTAAAACAGATTATTTATAAACGTTGAGCCATAATTTCTAATCGTGTCATTCTTTAGACCTAAAATGTGCATTTTAAGTAATGCATTATGAAAGATTCAGTTATTCAGAATTTGTATTGGGATTAACGTTAAAAAAGTAACATTCAAAACTTATTTGATTTGGTTTTTAAACATTGTAATTTAAACATTGCATTCTAGTAAGTGACTCACAAAAACGTTAAAAAAAATTTTATTTTCACATTTTCATTTTTTTTTGTCACGTATATAGAAAAGGTTTAAAACAAACACAGAAATGCTATGCTTTTCCCCTTTTATAGTCTATTGGGATTTGTATTTTTCAGCAAGAATAACTTCGAGAATTCGAAATTTCTGAGAGAAACATTTCTCCCTATGTTTATCAAATATGAAATTGACTGAAATATGTAAAGTATTTTTAAGATATTTGTAGGAACAATGTATATATATATATATATATATATGCTAGAAAGCGATTTTTTTTCACTTTAATGTATAACATTTTATTAAGAAATTTATTTCTTTCTTTCTTATTATTTTGAGATAAGTAAAGGAATAAGTAGATATTTCGCAGAAGATAAATTCCTTATGTATTTCTCTTCATTGGAACATGATTATTAGAAGATAAGAATTGAAAAAGATGCATGTTTCTAGTTTTTAGCCAAATTATTGTTGCAAATAAATTTCTCTTATCTTAATAATTTTCTATCCCTTTAAGGCACAACCCACACGATCATGCGGGTTAGATATTCCTATACGTTTTTGCTTCTGGAATAGAGTCGTATGTATAAAAGTTCTGAATTTAACAGTTGAGCGTGTTTGCAGAAAGTGTAAAAATATCACTTTTTATCAAAAAACGGTGGTTGTAGTCCATGTTTTACTTTCAGTCGGCAAATATAGCTTTGTTTTAAATACAAAGAAAACACGTCTTCTTCTTATCTGTAGTAAAAAGGTAATTATGCATATACAATTGAACATGTTTTTGTGCGGTAGATAGGGACCGCATAAAAATAAACGCACAATTTTTTCAAAAATTTCATATTCTTACATAAAACAAACTAATTTGTGGAAATACACAAAAAACTTTTTATGCAGTGGATAGGGACCGCAGAAAAAAAGTCGCATTTATAAAATATGTAAATTATTTACGAAATGTATGTAAGAGTACTTCCATAACAAAATAAAAAAAAATAAATATTACACATGGAAACATTTTAAAAACATATAGTTTCTGGTTGTATATACGGATAAGCTTTTAAAATGCACATACATAATTCATCGCTACTCATCATAATCAAAAGTCCTGTAATGAATAAGTTCAAAATCGCTTCCGTGCCTTGAAGGTGCAATTTCATTTATTTTTTGGCAACATAAAGTAAGTGATAAGAATTTGTGACGAAGGACGGGAGGTCAGTTTATTGTAAATCTCACAATAACCAGTAATACATGATTGAAGCCCTTTTGGGATTTTATACTTCTATCTTAACTGGTATCTATTTTAAGAAAATGCTTTTCTAATTTATTGGAAATCTGCATCCATGCATATTTTTATCCACTCTCAAAGCATCTGTCTTCTTGCCCGTCTTCATAATTTATCAAATTATTGATAAAATCACTGTCATTGCAAGTTTCGTCTACAATCAAGAGCTGGCAGCTGGAACGTTGAGAGAAAGCAACTGAATGCGCATTGTCGGGAGACTGTTTATAATAAATAAACAGAGCGTCTTGAAGTGTCAAAATCCAGTGGCATAACGCACACCCCTGCATCACGGGGGGGCAGGACTCTAGGGCCCCAAGGCCTGATTTACGCTAAACACGTATTTACCCATTTTATAAAATATTAAAGGCAAAACCTGACTTTCGGGGGGTCCTCATTCTCCATTACACTACTGGTAAATAGATAGAAAACATTACAGTGGAGCCAAAGCCATTGAGTCCTATCGTGGAGGTGGCAAAACTATAGGAGCCCAAGGCTTGACTAACGCTAAATACGTATTTATCCACTTTATACAACATTAAAGGCGAAACCTGACTTTCAGGAGGGTCCAAACATTATCTATTACGCCACTAGTAAATATGTAGAAAACATTACAGTCGCGCCAAAGACATTGAAATTCCTACACTGCATAAAAGAAATATGGCACATAAAAATCACCCAAAACGAATCGCATCAAAAATGACCGCACAAAAACAGTTTCTACTGTACTTCTAATTGCTTTTAAAAATTTGTGTATTAATGTTTAAATAATTGTAAAATAGAAAAAGTATTAAGTATACTTTTTAATGTTGCTTGTAGGACTCGGGATTTCGTTACCCGCATGATTGTGTGGATTGGGCGTTACTTGAGTCAATATACCTACAAAGGTAAATTGTTGTTCAAGTCAGTTTTCTTCTCTGTTTCAATAATGTTGATAAAAGCCTAAAGAAAAACAAATATATTGTAACATAATTAAAAATTTATTTCTTTTGGGTTGCCATGGACGAGTCCATTTTTTCTTTCTCTGGCTCTTTTTAGCAATTAATTTTCTCTTTCACATATTTTAAGAGAAGGATGGCATTTTCGATTTTACACAGATATCAGAATCCGTACCTTTCCTATCCCCCCCCCAAAAAAAAGAACAAATCTGGGTTTTTCGGTGGGTGTTAGTACGGCGTTTCTTAAATAATAATATTTTGAGATAAATTTTACTATTTTTCGTGAAACACAATGCTAACTTTTAATAAAAAAGTGTGCGTGTCCTTATGTATGCACGTAAGAAGTTATGCTTCATTGGCGTAACAAAATTAAAATCTTTCTAAAAATCTTTAGCAGGGCAAGCTGGGCCAAGGACAAAGACAGTCACGAGCAGATTGAACGATACTAACCTTCAGTCAATCGGACCAGCCAAACCTGAAAATCCCGATCTAAATAAATTTAAACACCCCGTACAGGGATAATATGATCAATAACATGGGGTTATCAGACTGTATCTGAGATGAAATGAACCGGAATGGGCTCCTGAGACCTCATATTGTATGTCTCGGCGGGAAGAATTGTTCCTGAGAAAATTAAGACATCCGCCATAAGAGCTCCCGAGTTATGTTCATTTTAAAATAATTAAAACATTTAAAACAATTAAATAAAATTAAATCAGGGCACCCAGCAATTCGGACCTGGAACTGGTTATGAGCAAACACAAGAGTAATCCAGTAGAACCGTTCCGGAGTCTGTAGTTTCAAATGGAGCGGCGCTAGATTGTGAAAAAAACGAAACTATCTCCACAGGGGTGGGGAACTCTGTGACGTAAATGGCCACGTAAATCCCAACGATACACAGAGTAGTAGGTGAGGCAAAAGTTTCATCCTTCTATCTCTGTAATATCGTTACGTCATCAAAAGATCGAACCCCATATGAAACACATGGAGATTCTAATTTTAGTGATAACGCCTCCTCCCTAAGCCCACTATCTACACATGAATTATAACAGATGAAACAGCTTAACGAGGAGAACCTATGGTCCGAGTTTCATTAACGAATCTCAAAAATTCTCGGAGAGCTCTATACGGGATTTAAAAAAAAATATAACTAAAATAATTTTTAAATGTTAAATATGGGTGAAGAAATGGGGGCTATGGTCCTGAAAAAATATATCTATGACGCTCTTAGGAAGAACAATCGAATCCAGCCGGTGCGGTTGACCAAGGTGGCATAGGGTTCGGGTTATTTCTGGAGAAGCCCTGTAGAGGAGAGGGCCAATGACTGGATGGGTCTCGACGAGTAGACTACTTGGATAAAATCTCAAGTCCGAGACTCAAACAAGAGACAAGATATTGTGAATTTAAACAAATTTAAAAAGTTTAAGGCAACTAAAAACTATGGAAGAAATAGTCCTATGAGCATGAAATTATAATAACTTAAAGATCAGATAGAGATGGATCGAATGGACTGTGAGGCTCGGGTGCCGAGATATTGACCAAAAAGCTGCAGAGGAGGGGGGAATGTGTCCCAACAGATATGGTTTGTAACAATAGTTATTATGATCCCCCAAATATCAATCCCTTAGCACCAAAAAAGGGGAGTGTTAAAATATCTGACAATGGTGTACTCGCTCGCATCTCTGTCGTGAAGGTATGCACGCGCATCGTACAAATTTACCCTCATCCTTTTTCCCTAACGCCCAAAAAGAAGTATAATTTCAAAAATAAATATACGAATACAAAAGACTTTTATAGTTTGCTACAATATAATAAATGTGTTTTTTTTATCGCAATGTGTTCGTAGTAAATACATTTATAATCATATACTTGCAATTGTCATTTAAATTGGATTGTTTTATGCACACGAAACAAAATTTAAAGATTAATTTATTATTTTTTTTAAACTTCAAGTAAATATATGTTTGGTTTAATAAAAAAAAGTGTTCAAACAAATGCATCAGGAAAGCTCCGTAGGCGAAGGACGATCTTTCCTACTAGTAATGATGTCACAAATCAGCACAAAGCAAGACACGGGTGGTGTACTTCAGTGGTAGAGCATTTAACGGCAGATCGAGAGGTCCCCGGTTCAAACCTGGGTGTCCTCTTCTTCAGGGAAGTGAGGAGAAATATTGTTTTTGAGAAATTCAAAGGCATATTTCTAATCAAAACATTTTCGAATCCGTTCCTACGGAACGCAAAGCAAAGGTCAGCTGACAAGGGGGTATAGTTCAGTCTTAGAGCATTCGACTTCGATCGTGAGGTCCCCGGATTACTTCTTCAGGAAAGTTAAGAGAAATGTTTTTGAGGATTTCAAAGGTGGCAATGATCTGTCCCGTTCTGTATATTTCTAGACAGCATTTTCGTATCCGTTCCTAAGAAACGTAAATCAAAGGTTCGCTGACGCGGGGGTATAGCTCTGTGGTAGAGCATTCGACTGCAGATCACGAGGTTCTCGGTTCAAAGCTGGGAGTCCTCTTCTTCAGGGAAGTGAAGAGAAATATTTTTTTGAGGATTTCGAAGGCGGGAATCATCTGTCCCGTTCTGTATATTTCTAGACAAATCATTTTCGTATCCGTTTCTACGAAACGGAAAACAAAGTTTCGCTGCCGTGGGTGTATAGCTCAATGGTAAGGCATTTGACTGAAGATCGAGATGTCTCGGGTTCAAACCCGGGTGTCTTCTTCAGGGAAGTGAAGAGAAATATTTTTCTAAGATTTCGAAGGTGTGAATGATCTGTCCCGTTCTGTATATTTCTAGACAAAGCACTTTCGCATCCGTGACGGGATTGCGCACGCATCGTAAAAATTTCCCATCATCCTATTTCTCTACGCCCCAAAAGAAGTATAACTTCAAAATCATTTTCAGGTGCCTAAAAGGGGATGAGGATTATCACACAAGAGTAATTTTGTAATTGATGAATAAATGCTGCGAACAAAATATATGAATCACGTATACTGAAAGAAGAATCAAGTTCAGACGAGAGCGATGAAGAAAATCATGGAAAATTTGAAATGGAAAGACAGTTTTTCATATTTTTTACCATCTAAGTCCCTTGAACTCATTCATTTAATTGATTTTGTTGCTGCAAATTCTTGTTTTATGTGCAAGCAAGATGCAATATCAAATAAAATTCTTCCAAAAATTAAAATGGATCACTTAAAATTCAGCTAGACATAGTTGAAGCGTTAGTATACTCACCACCTATGAAAAAAACAATGATGAAGTTAACGGTGTTGTGTGATTAAAGTCACAAAAAGATTGAAATGCCACCTACTATGTATGCCATGCCTTTTATCCGGAAGCTTCCAGGATAAATATGCTTGACAAGTTTAGCTAATTTCAATGTGATGATGACATTTTAAGGCCTGGCAAGTGTAGATTTGAAAACTACGAAAGCAGTTTGAAAACATGTTGTGAAAAATGCAATGTATATTTCTGCTTATCAAAACAATATCAAGTTTTAAAGATTTCCATAGGAAATAAATAATGAGTTAGTAAATAATTAATTTTACATCAATAATTTTCTTTTGTAAATATTGTATTTGAATTAAGTGTGTTTATTCAAAAAGTTAAATTTCATAGGTGCTGATTTCACATAAAATTCCAGGAATGGGGAGGGGGACGGGAATTTTTTATTTTTTTTCCTTGTGTTATTGGGGTCAATATAGTATTAATAACCGGAAGAATTTAATATTGATAGTTAAAAATATTCGGGTCTTAAAGAGCAAAACTAACATTTCTCATTGTTTACTTTCTTCAGTTCTGAAAACTGATGATTTTGCATTGATCATTATCATGCACGTTTGGCTTTCTATTACAAAAATAAACCACGATTGGCTGATTCTTTGGGTGAGTGTGAAAACCTAAGAAAATATTTCATTTAAAAGTGCTCAAATTTCATAAATCTAAACGCGGTCTATTAAAATCTTCAAATAAATTTAAACTGTCTACAAACACATCGCAGTGTGTTTCTGGATATCTCACCTCAAACTTTAAATGATATTACTACAAATATCTAAAGCTCCGTACATAAAGATAAATGAAGGACATGTAGCTGGAAACATATACGAGTCTGTCGTAATAAGTGATACTACATGACCTAAGCTAAGTAAATTCGTCTAAAGAGAGCAAACTTTTATATTTTTGCAGAAGGAAATACTAGTAAATATGTGTGCCTGTAGCCTCTGCTCATTATCCGAACACTTCCAGACAATACTTTTCAAGTTTGCTGTGCAAGTTGACCTGAATGTCCAGATAAGACATTGTAATCTTTGAAAAGAGACATTGTATTCTTTCCTCATGCGGGGGCAAACAGGTGTATCTGCTGTTCTGAAGGCGTCTATGTAGAAAGAATATTCCATCAGATAGAAAGTTCCTGTAAACATTATCAATTGTTGGATCATGTAGCTTGTATAACCCGTGAACTATTTGAATGAAAAGAGGAATATCGATTTGCCATGATAAAGGATTTGCATTGTAGGGCGTCTTCAGTGTGAAAGTGTCAAGACGAATTTTAGACACTCTAAATCAGAGGTACATGAACTTTTTTTTCTCTTAGACCCCTTGCCATGTTTTTCGGTATGGGGAGGTCCCCTGCTTAATTAATATCGATTTTTTGCAAATTTATCAACTTAAATATCTTTTTGACAGCTAGTACTACTACTACTACCTTAAAAGAATTAAATTAATAACCAATGAAGTATAGAATTAAAAGTTTAAAAATTATATGTTAATTAATTAAATTAAAAAATAATTAATATATATAAAATAACTGTTAAATAAAATAACCAAACAACACACAATTGATTTTAATGGGAGGGATGAATCTGGGGCTACACAATAACAAAGTGTTAACATTTATTATCAATTTTGTCAGGTTTAAACTTAAATCTCCTCTGTTAGTAGTGCCCAATTTCTTTTTTTGTTTTGGAGATTGGCAACTGCGCTGAACCTCTTTCTTACTAGGAAAACTAATTAAAAACTTCCTCGCGTCATTCCTCGATTCAGGACAAATAGCATGTTTCAATTTCTAAAGCCAAAAGTACTGGCATCCTTTTCTAAGCCTTAAAATCCTCATTGGTGCATATCACGATCAGTTACTGTTATCATGCGACATTTTGTTTTCAATATGACCATATAAATTCATTGCCTACTGTGATATTACCATAGTCAAAACATTCTCAAACCTGGTTTCAAAATCTAAATAAAAGGTAGTTAAATAATATTGAACGTAGGTTAAAACGTGTTGACAGATTGTCTGGGTTAATTTGAAAAAATTCCGGACCTTCAGTATTATACTTCTTTAGTTTAACTTTCGAAGAAACGCTGAAATAGTTCCTGTTTAAAAAAAAATTATGTTTTCACCTTGTAAGGGCAAATTAACCTCATTAAATTTAGTTAATAAATCTGCTAAATAAGTAAAATTTGGTTTCCACTTGATTATATTTTCTCTTAAAATTAAAGTCTCGATCTAGTTTATTGAGAGCCAATATCACATAGATCCCTACTTACACCTCATTGACCCTCAAATTATTTTTTGCTGAATTGAACTCCTTGCTAGTCGTCATAGACCCCGGTGGGTCTATATAGACCACTTTGGGAATCACTGTTCTAGATGGTATACCAGGTACGGCAATGGAATTGGTTTCAAACGCGCCAGCCTATTGTCTGAAAGAAAGCAATGGTATTGGGTTGTCGACGAGAAGGGACGTGTGCAGATCCACAACACTCGTCAATCGGAATCACAAATTGGTGAAGGACTTTCTGGAGCTTCTTTAATATTCAACATTGCCTTCCGCATCAGTTTTTTATTCTTCCGTCGAAGGCACTCGATAAAGGTTGAGGGAGAAGCCGCACCTCAAGGACCGAGGGAGAGGAACTGCGATGACCTTTGAAAGGCGGAGTGCTGGAGTCTAAAGAGCAATTACTTGAGTGAAGATGCTTTGGACAACACCAGTGAAATGGGTTGAGGGAACATCTGAACATGGTAATCTATCTTTTCCAGATCTTTAACCCTTTATATACCGCATTATGATTTACTACAGTTTTTATATGCAATAGTTTTTTTTTCTCTTTTGAATCACTATATTAAAAATTATGGGATATACATAAAAAAAAATTCAAATTAAAGAAATTTAATCCTTTAAGGTTAATTAAATAATTAAATATATTCAACTGCAATCAATTATATACAGTGTCCACTTAAAAAAATCAAATCATTTTCTAAGGTCTTTATTAACTTACAAAAAATCAGACACTTACCTTTTTACATTAACTATTTTTTTCGGAACAAAAATGACAATCTTCTCAATTCTCTGAAAAATCCTTCAGCTGAAAACGGAACTTCTACTATAAAACTATTCTTCTTTTCTGCCAAAATACTCATCATAGAATCCGTGCTGCCACATATCTTAAAAGAGTGGAGCCAGAAGAATATTCCTGCTAAGTGTCGTCAAAGTATTCGTAAAAATGGTTATTCTGCGTAATTTTAAAGTTATTGGTACTTATAAGTACCATCGGTAGATAAAGGGTTAAACCTCAAACGGGACTTGGACTTTTCTCCAGAAAAAGGCCATGGACAGCAAAAAGTTACTACCTAATTTAATGTTTCATTTAAGTAGTTTGGAATAAAATACCTTTGTGATAAAAAGTTATGTGAGCCATCTCGCTACCAAGTAACAAAATAACTTTAAGGGCTTGCGACGTCACAGTGCATTATTAGATTGTTATAACTAAAACTATTCAATTAAGTATAAAAATTTAACTCTTAGTTTTATGAAAGGAAAATTTAGTACCAACATTCTATGCATGATTTCTTCTTCTTATGTAAAAGAAGACTGCCAAAACAAAATTGTACACTGCGAAATCCATGAGATACCATTGAAAATCAACTTTTTACAACAATGAAATAATTAGATAGCTAAATAAAATTAGTACATCTTTTTACAAAATTATCTTTCGAATACCTTACTATATCTCTTGTAGAATTTTTTTTTTCATTGGTTGTTTTAAACCATACATTTGGAAATTGGTGCCGAAAACGCAATGATTTCGAAAAGTCGTTAAAAAGAAATGGTATAGAGTTTAATTAAATCCTTTAAGAAAAAGTATATTTTTATGAAAAACTCAAGACAGATTTTCATCGAAGAAAAACGTCATTCAATATCAGCAATAGTTGTAGAGTATACGGTATGAATGTGTTGAAAACTGGTAACAAATTCATTTATTCAAATTGTTAACAACATTTTGTATGCATCAATTCTAGATTGCTTGAAAAGCCTTACAAAAATATAAAATTGACCCTTTTGCTCATTTAACTTCATTCAGTTACACCCAGACATTGCTATTTGAAGCGCGAATAACATAACTAACCTTTGACTGTAAAACATTTGATGCAATGCATACTTTGGGGAAACAAAATAGGTTCAAATATTTATAACAACTAGTTTATGCTGGTAATTTCAATGTTTTGAAACATTGCAATTATGAATTAAATGTACAAAGCTATTTGCTAAACTCTCTGATGACCATAATCAGCAGAAAAAAAGAGAAAGAAGATATATTAAAAATAGTAATCTTAATGAATAGTAAATTAGTATAAATAATCTTATCTACTGGATTAAATAAAGAAGAAAATATCCTAAGTGATCTGTTTGTTGTATCTAGCCAGATAATGCTGGATTGGATTTCCAGGAAGGGCTAAAATCACGCACACATATTCGGAAATGGAGATTCAACACTTAGAGCTTTTACTATAACGTGATTAATTCCTTGAGGAAATGGAACACGTCCTGAAATGCTCATTATGAAATGTATGGTTTTGAGTTTGATATTACTAATTAACCACTATATCAACATGCGAGCTATTTGTGAAGACCGTCGTAATTTTCAGCCATGGTCAAACGACCCCAACAGTAGCTGGGATAATACAGGAATACAACAGTTAGAATGGTTTCAATCAGTATTAACCCCTGTATAGAGAGGTAATATTGAGTAAATAAATTCAATTGGTACTGATTGATTCACCAATATGTGGTCTGGAAAGATTTTGCGCCAAATTATCCTCGCGAAAACGTTCTCACTAAACTAATAATGCCCTAATAAACACTGCTGTTTGACCAATGTCAGACGTAGTGTGTGCATATGTACCAATTTGATCAGTGAGAAAAAAAAGCATTATGTCAGATACAGTCTTTAGGCACGATTCACATTCAGTTTATAGGATAGTATTTATTAAGTCATCATCACCTGTGCATCGTTCATTCTTCTCCTTCGATTCTCATCACATGATTTTTTTTGCTGGATTACTATTTATACATATTTAAATTTCTTAACACATTTATAATGAAGAGGAATTAAATTCTAATACTAAATATAGCAAACTTTTTGGAGACGAATATTTTGCCAGCATATAACAATACGAGATTATGAAGAAATTGAGGAAAGTATTCAAACTGAAATTTTGCAGTCAATAACCCTTGTCAACCAGATTAATACGATACAATTGGAAGAGCATGTAAATTGACCAAAGAAAAGTATTTAAATGAAAAACGACGAAAATTAAACAAGTGATATTCTGTTTTTTGCATGTGCGAAAGAAGAAAAGAAAGAAAAAAAAATTACAAAGATCTTATTTTCCAATTAAATATTAATTTTGTTTTGTTTTCTTATTTCATTGACTTTAGCAATAAAACACATTGTATTATTTTTACCTTTCTCTGTTTTATTAGTTTCCATTAACTTTTAGATAAATAGACATTTTTTTAACTAAAACTTTGTTTTAAGGAATTGCTTATCTCCATATAGAAATAATGTTTCACTCAGTGATGTCTCATTGAATGCAGTACTTTCTAGGAACAGTAAACAATACAAAATCAGTTATTGCGGTTCTTCGTTTTCCTAAAAATCACAAAACCCCATGAAAGCGTATGTTTTTTTTATTTACCATTTAACCCCCTCACCTCTCATCCCGCGATTGCCAACATTATACATTTTTCTAACTATTTAACTGTGTAGCCCGTGCTGCTCTTGTTTATGTTTTCATTTACGTTTTTTTGTTTGTGTATTTTGAAGATCTAATTCTACATTTTAAAATAAAACTTTTTACAAAAATGTGTTTTATATTTTAACTCTAAAATGTAGATTTAATATGCAGATTTGAAATACCAAATAAAGCCATACGTAATTTTTGAGCCTACTTTGATAAAATAACGACACAGCGAGAGGGTTAACAATTTCTATTATTTCACACATTGGGTTGACGATTTTAAGTAATTTGGACGCGTTTGGTGCTTTCAGAAACGTTTCTAAATATGCGTTAAATGTGCTTATAATTGTTATTTGATGGTGATTTTTGAATAATTCAAACGAATTTTCCCATTTCTTTACATCCCATTTCTTTTTCATATTTCGAGCTGAACAATATTTAAAGAAAAACATGTATACAACATGTGTCGTACGGATGATACGTTTATGTTATTTACTAATGATGCATTTGCATTTACAAGGATTCTGGGCACTATTTTTATGTTTTATCATTATACCATCGCATTAACATCTAAGTAAGCTTTACGAAAAAAAGGTTTAACTTAAAATGTTGCAGCATATATGTATCAAGGGAAATAATTTTATATAGGGAAGGATTTCACTTCAAATTAAATATTTATTAACCTTTTCTAGTGCTCCTTCAATTAAAATTTATTTAAAATATTTATTTTATTGTACCCTTGTAACTATTTTGAAATAATTGTTCATCATTATAATATTATTTCTTATTTTTCGCATAAGTAATTATTTATATTTAAAAAATATATATCTGGTTGAATTAGTATTCTCTGAGATAGAGAAAAATTAACATTGCAATCATTATTTATCTTTTACAGAAATTTTCAAAAAGATTTTTTTTACACTAAGTTGAAATTCTAAGTTTACAGAAAGTAATCGATAACAATAACGATAAAAAAATTAACACACTTCTTAGCTATATAGAAAAAAAGATTGGTATGCTTTAAAAGTATTATGGAATTAAGTTTATCTTCTGTTTAATTACCAAATTTCAGGAGCACTCCTGACAGGTAATACTTCTTCATCACTTTTATTTTCCACGTTTCCGACAAGCCTTTAACCCTCACTTTATACTCTCGTCGGCCTCTGACGTCGTTTGGTTTAAAGAGAAATGGGTTCTATCACCGTTTCTTATATCAGAATAAAACAAAGTAACCTATTAAAGCTTCCGTTTTTATTCACAACTTCTTATCTAATAGTTAATAAGCAGCTGCCTGGGAAGTGTACAAAACTTTATTTTTATTTTACTGTAGTGAAGAAATTATAACTTTCAACTAGTTTTGGAGTTTTAATCAGTATGTAAATATAATAGCCATATTTATTTATATAACACGTTTTATTTTATATATTTTAGTAACAAAAACGTAAGCGATAATGTTTTAAACTATTGTTGATCAATTATTTTTGCGTA
The DNA here is from genome assembly GCA_019973955.1 of Trichonephila inaurata madagascariensis. Taxonomy (NCBI): domain Eukaryota; kingdom Metazoa; phylum Arthropoda; class Arachnida; order Araneae; family Nephilidae; genus Trichonephila; species Trichonephila inaurata. The sequence goes on along the minus strand of BMAV01001492.1, from coordinate 90,065 downwards.
TAAATTATGCATCCTGATGTCTATTTATATGTAATAATGTATGTTTATGTAAATTTTGGAACGTGGTTAATATTTGTGAACTTCAATGATGTCTGGTTTATGAAAAAAAATAAAACTTTAAGCTGAAGTATATGACACTTACACAAAAAACCTTTAAAATTAAAAAGTAAAAATGTGAAGAAAATCTGACTAACTCACATGAGACACCATTCCCTTTTATTTGATTTCTACCTATTTTTTCATACTGAATACTATATAAATTGATGATAACCATATTTATCTGAAATTCAATAATGTTAAATTTCATATCAAAGATTTTAATATAGTGTAATATATATAGATAGATATAATAATAGAGATATAATATAGTATAATACTTATATAAATATAGTACTTTCGTATAGTACTTTAATATAGATATAATATAGTATAAATTTAATCTTATTTAGTAGCATAAATCCTTAGACAAGTAAAAAAATTATAAAATTGTGGGGAATAACAGCTGAACTCCATTATTTTTATTTCCTGAAAGGTAAAAATTTAATTTCATAAATTTCTCAATAAATTTATTTATTTCATTTTCTCACTTTTATTAACCTTGAAATTCAGAATTAAATTAATACCTTCACTAATATAAAAAATAATTAATACCATTTTCGGTAAATAACAAAATGTTTTACATTTCTATTTTCATCTATGCCATAATCTTGTATTTACGGTAACTCTTTTCGAAGTATTAGACCTAATTAATAAATCCAGTTTTAATTTCCTTTTCATCTAGTCAGGTGATTTTTAATATCCACAATAGTTGTAATTTTTCTCTTAGTTTATTGTACAATTAAAAGGAATATAATCATTTGGAAAACAATGATTTTAAAACTTATTCGTGTGAATTTTTGCTGTTTGAGTATTTTCATGATATGATATGCATTCCTTTCTTATTAATAGATATAAATAATATCCAAAATTCAGCAGTCACTTTACTACTGCCATTCAAATTAATATCGTATTATTGCATTAAACGTGTTAGGCACAATCATAATTCTTCCACTCCCAGCTATTTTATTAAGGACATTTAGCTATGGGAAATATAATAAAAATTTTAAAATTTTAAGCAATTGCTTAAAAAACTTTTAAACAACATATCTGAAAAGTATATTACATTATAAGATTTTTAAATATATATATATATTTGGAGTTATTGTTTATAAAATAAATTTGATTATTAAAAGTTTCAATGTTTAATGCACAAATTACTCGAGTAAAAAGGAAAACGTTTATAATAAAATTTGAGGAATAAAAATACTTGTACTACAAAATCAAGCTTGTTAAAAAGACAGAAAATAATGTGTGTGTGTGTGTGAATACAAATATGAAAATCATTATCAACACAGTTAAAATATTATATTGATACATGAACAGAATGCATGTATTTTATTGAACAAAGCTGTATAATCTTGAATAAAAGAGATTGACCTATAAAATTAAATCTTTATATACATGCATTACTAATTTTGGAATTTCAACTATCTTAAAAACACTATCATTTAATACCTCGTTCATTATAAATAGTCGAGCAGGATTTTATATACTGTCAAGACATTTGAGTCTCACGCTTTAATTAGCACCTTTGCTCCTGATCAATCAGCCCTGATCTCTTAGGCATTATTAATTTAGTGAGAATAGTGGATTAATTTAGAGTGAAGTAGTTTTAGAGGACATATTTAGGCACAAAATCATTCCAAATGGCAAAATAGTGAATCCTTCACGACAAATCATAATATTTTGCTCAAATTTCCACTCTACAGAGTGTATCACTGTAGTGGGGTTATAAACGCTAATAGAAATACAGTATACCTAGATGATGAGAAATCACAAGGTGCATTGTCGGAAATGCTTACCTAATGTGATAGTGACGACGCAAAACAAAAGAAATTCAGGGCAAGAATGAGAGGAGAAAACACGTTTGTTATTCTTAGAATAGCAAAAATGCTGGAACGTCGTTATCGTTAGATATCGCATCTTTGACGGAAGCTTGGGTTTTCGATAGCCATACCTCACATTCCTTTAAGGTAACCGACTACGTTCGGAACCGTAATTTTTCAAAAGCGTATAAATATATAATATTTATGATATTTAGTGTCACTTAGATTAAAAATGTATATAAAATAGTTTTAAGAATATTATTAAAATAAAAAATTATTTAAGTACAATATTTTGACAAAAAATGAACATAGAATGACCCATTTTCAAAATATTCTCCTTTTGTGAAAAGTGCTTCTATTATAATAAAATGTTGCCTGTTTATACCTTAGACCTCTGTACAGGCTCAGCAGTAATTTTTGAAATATATAACTTAGAAGTGGGTTTATCCATGTTTTACGACAACAAAGGGAAGAAGTTTTAAGAAAAAGAACGATGCCGATACTTATTTCAATTGGATGTAACTCTGAAAAAAAATGTGGATTTTTTATAACAAATAGTTCAGATTTACTGTAGAATTCTTTACTTTATATAAGCACACACAAACACAAAATATTATTATTTCAGAAGCATTTTTTATGAAATTAGAACGTTTTGAAAAAAAAATTATTCTAAGTTTTTTTGCAGAATATTGTAATTAAATAATTTTTTTTGTCAAAATGTCCTTATAAAACAATTTTATGAATATATTCTAATCTATGTGACACTGAATATAATGAAAATTATCCATTTATACGCTTTTTTATAATCACGGTTCCGAACGTAATCGGATACTTTAAGAGAACATAGATTTTCTAACCCTTGAAAAAATCTATATTTCAATTTTCATATTAAAAAAAAAGTAGATTTAATGCTGATTCCAAAAATGTATAACATGTATAGGTTAAAAGCTTAATATCCGAGGAATTGCGGTTTTAAAATGTAAGCAACATCTGTCACGCCTATTGCTTACGTTATCGCACGTTAACAGCCACGCCCATCTTACAGCTGACCGAAGCATGATTTTATGCAGATTAGTGTTTTTACATCACTTAGTCTGATTTATTTATTTTATTCTTGTGGTTTGAGAAGGACTATAACTACTCAACTCAATCCTGTTTATATCCAAGCTGAGTGTGGGAATTTTAAGCGTTTTGCTTTCTCGTGCTTGAGTTACAAACACGTGAATTACGAACTTCATATTTTGACTGCTAATTTACTTTTTTTTTGCTTACATTCAATTTGTTTGCAATTTGCGAGTAGTTTAATAATCTGCAATACCACGAACAAAATTTTGGGCAAGTCAAACGTCGTTTAATTCGTAAAAACACTTCAGTAAATGCTGAGAGAGAACGAGTTGATGTCAGTGCATCTAAAAAGAAAATTGAGAAGAGTGAAGTATCTTTTAAGGACTATGAAGATAATTTTTCAGTTTAAACTCAAAAGCAGGTATATTATTATTGACTTAAATTTGCTCAATAATATTTTTAACAATATTGCAAAATGCATATATTGTGATAGATTATTCTGCTTTGATGTTGTGAAAATAAAAGTGCCCAAAAGGGCCCTTTTCTACCAGTGTGTCAAAAACTTGAAAGTATTTGTGTTCTGGTCATTCTTCAATGACTTCAAATACTGTTCAGATGGATATGAAAAATTTTAAAGGTTTGTTTATGGCATGAGGTGCTTTGGGAATCGGAAAAAGTGCAGTAGATATTTTGTCACTGATGAACTTACCTCCCCCCTCCAGCAAATTTGAAAGACTGTATCCCCAATTTTTTAAAGCGTTGGAAACTGTTTCATCTCGTTCAATGTTTAATAGCATTAATAAACTGTCATTGAAATAAACACAGTAAGAACATGGCAATTTCTTTTGAGGGGACCTGGCAAAAAAGGGACACCCCTTCCAAGAATGGCGTTTAACTCAACTTCTCCGCTAATGGAAAAGTTATTGATTTTGATGCCTATCAAAATATTTGCTTTGAATAAAAAAAATAAGAACAAAACATGTAAAATTGCCAGGTAAATTTTTATGGATTTAGTGGGGAATGGAAAAAAGGAGGTTTGTGGATTTTCAGTCTTCCTTACCAAATTACAATGTTCGGTATGTTCAGTCCCTTTGGGAGATGGAGTTTCGAAGGGTTCCTAAGGTTAAAGGTAAAACATATACGGTGATGAATTTCCTATTAAAAAACCAGAGTTCATGGGCCCACGTAAAAGGGAGGGGAGCAAGACTGAGAGCCCAAAAAGAACAATTTTCCCCCAAAACTGCAGAAAACAAACCAATATCTGGAGGGGGGTGACAGATGCAGAAATTTTCTGCTGCAAAATTTATGACCTGGCCATAAGAAGAAATTTGTAAAATCAGTCACAGATAGCCCAAATCCATCTGGGCAATATATTTCCATAAACTTGACAGATGAAAATCCCCAACATCTTTGTCCCCTTATGGGAAAAAAGAAATTGGTGCGGGTACAAAAAAAACATTGTATCAGTTAAAAAAACACCCAAAAACTTTCCCATCCCAGAAGCGTTCATTTTAAAATTAAAAAAATTTTTAGAGACTTAACTGAAAAAGGACTGTTATTAAAATCTTGCATGTCCGAACTCAGTGGTAGGGGAATATTCGTCGCAAGTTCAGCTACACGGGGGATTTTGGGTGACCCCAATTTGAACCATGGTCAAGTGACGTCGACGACACCTGGCGGCACCCCGTCTCCCCAACTACCACACCCACCAACGGGAGGCATTTCCCCGGGCCCCGACAGATTTAAGGCATCGCTGCCCTAAGGCGTGTCGTGGTACAGGGCTCGAAATCAAGGGGTGTCGATCCGATACCTTTTAAACCCCTGGGCTACCCGGGCCCCATGGCCGAACTCAGAACCCCAACAAAACTTTAAAACTGTGTGGTGGAAACTTTTGCCCAAAACACATTTGTGAGAAAAAAAAAACAAAAGGGTTTATGGGGCCGTTTAATTTCAATTAAAGGGGCATACTGGACAGATTATTAAAAAAATTAAAAAATCTCCTGTATCCCCCTTGGAAGGCCTTCCAAAATTGACTACGTGGGTGAAGCTGAGATGGGTTTTTCAAAAAGCTACCATAGAACCGGGAAAAACAAAAAAAGGGAAAAATTAAAAGGAAGCAGGTGCTTTTGAACAATCAATGCAAGATGAGTACACAGTGTGGGAATTTTTTTAAAAACAAATCTTTGGTAAGTCATCATTTTTATTTAGTTTTTTTAATTTCTCAAAATGTGTTTTTTTAGTTTTTTGGTACATGTGAAAAAATCTATTTGTTATATTTTAATGGGGAGAGAAACTTGGTAGAGCTTTTTTTGTCATGATAATGTAATTAATGCTACTAATTTTTCTGAAATGTTAGTATTTATACTTTTTTTTGTTTTTTAAAAAAAAAAGCCATTTTATCAAATTTCATAAAGCTAAATTCAAAATTTTTTTTAAAAAAAATTTTTGCAAAAACATATAAAAGAACTATTACATTTAAATAAATAAATTTTATAACTAAAACAGCATGTTTTTGTGGTGTTATATTTATAAAAGGGGGAAAAATACATGTACCTAAAGAGCACCATGTATCCGAAAACTTTTTTGGTGTGTAGAATCCTTATATTTCTTAAAATATTTTATATATTTAATAATTTTATTTTGTAGTATATTAAGAAAAATATATAGATTGTATAACACAATTTTTTTATTTATGGAGTCTTTCTGTTTTTGAAAATAATGTTCCTTCTAAAAGCCAAATTTTGCTCATTTTGTGTCATCGAGAACATCCCGGTTCCCTTTTACTTTTTCAGTGAGTGAAAATTAACGTCGCACTGTTCAGCTACCAGAGAGTTTTGGGCGACGGACCTCGTAGTTTTGAACCATGGTCAAGGGATGAGGACGACACCTGATCTGGCACCTCCCTCTTTAAAGTACCACACCACACCCCACAGAGGACGTATGAGCTCTCGACAGATTTAACTGCATCGCTCCCTCTCTGCGGGTTTTATTGGTAGTGGGCCTGAACTCATGACACACACACACACAACAGCCATGATCCGATACCTTCACCGTTATAAGACCGCGGCCTCTTAATTACTTCTTATGGAGGTTCGTCGAGTCTTCGGTGTATTGAACTCCCATTAACAGTGTTGATGATATTTTTGCGCACATCGCGGCAGATATTGGATAAGTCCTGGACAATCCCCGTATTTCCACTAACATTCGATCTTTAATGCGCCGGCAAGTAAAGCCTACATCATATAAAGAGGTCTTAATTTCGAATCTCTTCTTTGATGTAAATTGCAGTCTTTTTACTATTTTTTCATAGTTTTTTGCTGTACTAATGTTAAAAAACATGTTTTCTCTTCTTATTCATTACCGCAGAAGATCCAACGTGTAGGTAAGCGATACACGTTGTAACTGTCAAATCTCAAATGTCCTCCCGCTGGTATGGTGTAGAAGTTAGGGAGAGGAGTGATAGCTCAGGTGTCCTCATTGTCACTAGATAATGAGACCACAATAGCCTAGTGTTCAAGCTCACGAAATCTGGCTGGCTTGAGGATGAGTTACAACCTAGAAACGTTGAAGATCCGCCGTACAGAGGAGAGGGGTGATGCACGTCAAACATGTCGAGGTTCAAACATCCTTCTGTTAGTGAAGGTGGAAAATGTTAGATGGGATATTAGCTCAGGTATCATCCTCGATCCTAGATCAAAAGTACGAAGTCCATCTCAAAAGCTCGAGTAGCTGAATAGAGCGACTTTAATATTCACTCAGTCATTCATTGTCCTTTTTTTAATGAACTGTCTTTGTTGTGCTTTGTGTCATCATTCCTCTCAGGGGACTCACCTTCTTTAGGTAGGTACGGGTATCACAATCCCGATGTACCCTAGTGATCTTTGCCTTTTCCCAAGGGATTTACTACCTTTGGTAAATACGCGTGTCACGACCCCGGGGTACCCCAGTGATTCTTCTCTATTTTCGACCCTAATTCTTGTCATCCAATTTCTCCTTTTCTTATTTTCCCGTACAGACCACAGACCTATGAATGTTTGGCGCAGTATAGCCAAAACTGGATCTTGCGCCATAAAACACCAAACTCAACTCAACTCAACTTGTGTCATCATTACCACACCAGAAAAGTGATTCAGACCATGCATTGTAATTTGATTTCCCCTCCACTAGGTGTATTATACTTGTCTTGAGAGATTGTATAAGTTGTATTGCTATACCCTGTATAATGGGGCCAATCCCGAGTGAAGCCTCACTAACCAAGATATATCTGCATTAGCTCAGTTACTGATGCCATCGCTTCACCTTGGCTGAATAATTAAATTTCAAATTCAAAGAACAAAAGAAGGGGAGGGGGTTTAAATTCTTTAAAAAGTTTTGAGTTCATTATGAATTAAAAGATTAATTTCCAGAAGTTTTAAATCACTGCTTGTTTTGTAAAAAGGATATTTATAGAATCGTTTTAAAAGTAAAAATAGAGAAAAAAAGCTTTGTTTAAAAGTAACCATATTTGATATTTTTCAATTTGAATATATTCCACTTTGCGTACTTTCAAATAAAAGTCACAGGAAATTTGATTTTCCTTATTTTTTAGTCATATGACTTCACAAAAAGTGTTACATAACCCATAGTTTTCTACGTGGTGTTTTCTATTTTCCGCTTGTTTCTGTATTTGGATATTCTTTTTATAAAACAAAACAAAAAAACTGGAGAATAAAAAGAAAAAAAAATTACTGAAAGACAACATACATCTCTTTCGATTTACTTACGGCATGAATTGAATGAAATATGTATTGTTTTTGAAAATCCTAAGAAATGTAATATGAAGAAATTGAATTTCCTCTTTCTCTAAGATCCAATTTTGAGAAAAAAAATATTCCATTGTTGTTTTCTCAACGCAAGTATTTGTTGCGTAAAAAGAAGAAAATGATTATGATTTGTATATGTGTAGAGAAATATTTCTAGTTGTGAAATCCTGCTGAAATTGCTGATATTTTTCCTTACTTCTAAGAATTTTTTTACATAGTTATTTAAATTTAGATTACATAATGTGACAATTTTAATGGTTTGTTTTTATCATAATAATATAAATGTTTTACTTAAGCGTAATTTTAGTCATTTCTCTATTATAATTTAAAAATTTTTATCATCTCTTTTTGAATTACATAATCACATAATAAAATATATCTCTTGTTAAGGCAGTGTTTCTCAAACTGTGGGGCGCGCCCCCCTGGGGGGAGCGCGATACCCTTACGAGGGGGTTGTGAGCATATCGAAAATAAAAGATTTAAAAAATAATTAATTTCCTGGAATGAATTAAAAAAAATTATACTTTCAGACATAGTAAAAAATGTACTTTTACTCTGATATAATTTATATGCGATATAAGTCATCTCAAAAATAAAAACTTCTTCAATACCTAATTAGCTATCTTTGATCCAAAAACCAAATAAAAAACTTTTATTTTATTTTTCTGTAATCTCATGATAAGGATTTTTACTTTCTTTCACACAGAAAAAACAAATCCAGACCCAGAATAGAAAAATTTAGGAACATAAAAATTCATCACTGTGCTTATTTTTGAAATACTGTACATTATAGCTGTAATCTGTTTTTTCTGATAATTGTTTGACCTTCTAAGTTATTGGTACAGTTAGTTAAAGACCCTTTCTTATATGGTCTGTTTCTCATTTAGGGAAGTTTAAGTAATGTATTTAATTTTGTGTTGAGCTTTTTCCATGCAAAGAGTTTTTGATATTTGGAAAATCCGGGGAAACTTTGGAGGGGTTACTTGGCCCGCTTTTCCCCAAAAAGGGGGCCCCGGGAATACCAAGATAAGAAGTTATTGAAAGTTCAAAACCTAAAAAGTAATATATAAGAATCCAGGAGATCCTCTAAGAGTACAACTTCACATCAGAGAAACTTATCCCAGTCCTAGATCGGGATATTATAATTTTTGCAGAATGCTTTTCCCCTATACATGATAAAAGACAACAAAAAAGATCCATATAATTAAATTTATAGACCATGTTTCGACTAATAAATCTATTTGAAAACAGCTATATACGTGACAAACTTTAGCAGTTCCTTTATGTTGAAGGAAAGTTCGTTCTCTCCGCCTGGGACCCCAGCTAAAGCGCAATACCTTGAATGTGGATAAATCCCACACTGGAATCCCTTTTCATCGTAGTTCATTTAGCAAAATTTTCCTTAAATGTTGTGATTCTATAAATTGGTCTTGCTTTTTGAAACATTGCGTTACCATTTTCAGGAATGTTCTCACTCTACACGTAGAAAGTCCACTTGTTTATCTGCAATTATAAAGTAGCTATTAAGAACATTCAAATTATAACTTGCAAGTATTAAGATGACTTGGGTACCCCAAAAATTACCGACCTATCATTTTTTAAAATTTTTTTAAGCTTATTCTTTGCATTATTATTTTTCGCGATTGATATATCATTTGTGCAAGTCGGAAAGTTAAAAGTTGAAGAAAACTTCATTTGACAACAAATTAGGCAATTCTGTCACTGTCACGCCCCTTTTTAAAAAAGAAAAAGCTAAGAAAAGCGTTATGATAAGAAAATCTATTTTATAAAGAGAAATAATAATTATAAAAGAAGAATGTGTAATATATAAAGCAGAGTATATTCGAGGCAATACAATAATGTATTATTTTTCTTCTTTGTATGAAATGAGAGCACATAAAATTTTTGATTTAAGGCCTTTTTATATTAATAATTACATAATTTGTTCTTATTCAGATATGTTTTTATACAAATGTAATACTTCTATATTATGTGAAGAAAAACTAGAAACTTTCTGTCGTGACAGAAAAATATTTATTTTATTTTTCTTGAATTTACTAGAGTATTGCAATTAATACTTTCTCAAAATTAATAATAATTTATAAAAATGTGTATCGGTTGAAAAACACGAAATGCAATTATTTTCAAAATATATAACTAATATTTTTAAAGTTGTATTTAAATTTATTTAAAGCTTATTATAACTTTTTTTCCAGAATTAAATAATTTAAAGTGGGTTTTTCTCAGTTTTGTGTTTTTTTCTGAAACATTAATTAAGTTTCAGAATACTACTCCTTCCCACAACCTATTTACAAATCACTTCCATTTTTAGCTGTGTGTTGCATATAAAGCATGTAACAAAATTAGGGATCCATTTACCGTAAAACTGAATGCTTTTTTTAAAAGAAATTAAAATGTAAAAGATATTGGCTTTTTCGTTGATTTTTAGCGTGTATATCAACATTTTATTATTTTTTTTCCTCAAAAATGAATTAAGTTGTTGTAAAATCGATCCCTAAAGTTGTTTAAAACATCCATAAGAATATTACAAAAAACAGGCTAAAAAATAAATAATTACAAAAGGAGTAGGATTTTAAAATTTTCTTCAAAAAATTAAAATTTTTAAAACTGTGTGAATAATATATGTAAAAAATTTCATCTCGTATAATTTTCTGGAATAAACACTATATAAAATATTAAAATATAATTTTTAAATACATAAAGAAAGAAAGTAGCTCAAAGAGTACCAAGTCCCCTTAAGCAATTAAGATTTACATTTATCAAAATGACAAATAAAAAAGTTATTAAATTTGTATTTAATTTCAATCAAAATAGCCCTCTAAGAAAGCAGATTTCATGAAAAAAATTTGAACCAATATCTTCACTACAAGAATTAAGAAAAGTTTTATCACATGGATCAATTATAATATATATATATATATATATATATATATATATATATATATATAATTACTTATTTTATACCATCCATAAAAATTATAGCATTTAGTATCGATTTCAAAATTAATTTAGATATATTAGCTTATGGAGCCTTTAAAAGAACAAGAGCTGAATGAAATCTATCTACCCTTCATCACAAACAAAAACAGTTAAAATATTTCTGGTTGATTTATCCATACGAATGACAGTATGTTGCGACAAATAAACTGAACGTTTAATACATAAATGACTCAAAGGTGTTGGTTTTTCTCAATGATGTCTCATTTACGGTACTCGTAAAAAAATCTAATATATAAAAAAGAATTACTTAAAAAATTTTTTAACCAAAACCTCAAAATGTTTTCAAGTCATTTCTTTATTGTTAACCAACATTTTCATACCTAACATCAATGTCAACTTTTCACAAGACTTTATGTATACCAACTTAATACAACGATTATCTTCTTGAACTGCATTTTGTTTATTTACACTTATACATTATGGGTTCCTTTGTACACAATTTCTGGATTTTCCATTAGCCAAAATTGTCTAAGTTCAGCTGACATGGAGTATGATCTCCAAACAGATAAATTTGTTGAGGTGTATTCACTTATATACCACTACATTTATCACGTAGTTTAGTGCTCACAGCTGCAAGTAACGAAATTAAACTTTTAATTCCCTTTGTTAAATTCCATTGAAAACTGGTTCCCCCTTGACAAGTAAATTTCGTTATCTGCGTTTGTATTACCAAACCAACTCATTAAAGTGAATAATTTATTTTCCAATACAGTTCTCCCACTCTAGTTCGGTAAATACTTATTTTACTCTTGAAATACCATCTATCTGTATTGTACAATTGCTTTTTCTTCAATTAATTTTTTATTTTATTTTTTATCGATTCATTTGTATCCAAATATTTCACATCTACACTACCAATAAAATGTACATTTTCTATCCGGCATCTGCAACAGTGAATGAATAAATCATTATTTTTTGTTACCCATATGACGTTTTAATCCCAACCTTTGAGATGAATTTCTCTTAAAAAACATTTGCGCTCCCTTTTTATTAAACATTACAAAAACTATACCTAACGGTTTACAACCGAAATTGTGTGTGTGTTTGTGTGTTTCTGATTCAAAACTACAAAAATCACTTTCCAATTATGTATTAATGAATTCGAAATAATAAATTGGACTTCACTTCGATTTTTTTTTAATTTTCTAATTCAAAGCAAGTTGCACCAGTAAGTCGAACTCCACAAAATAAGCACTTCTTTGTTTTGCTTTATTCATACAAAAGGATTTGAATTACAGCATGATACAAATAAATGTTCCTTGTCATTAGTTTATCTTTTTTTTTTCTTTTTTTCAACTGTGGAATTTTACTTTCACGTTTAGTAATACCATGGCTGTAAAATAAACAACATTTCGTAGTGTTTTCTAAAACTCTTTTGCAAACATGCGTTGATTAATATGTTGAATAATAGAGTGATATTTCAAGGAATTTCTAAAATCATGTTGTTTATGCAGAATTGGAGAAAAATTATTACATTCGGATCATTTGGCATAAATATAAAAAAATATTTTCTCTCATACTAAAAGTATATCATGGGAATTTAAAACGATGCTTCGTTTTTAAATTCAAAAGTCGAAACAGCCAATAGATTTTTGAAAACTATGGTCATTATTCTTATTATGTATGTTTCCGATTTGATATCGAAGACTTCTAAAATTCTGAATTGAAATTAATGTTAAAAATAAAGGAATTTAAAAATATAAATGTTTGAAAAACATATTATGATGACAGTATTTAGTAATTTTTATAAATACGTTCTCATTAATATGTCTGTTGGCCAAAAAGTATCAAAAATTAGTGTGACATCATGTTTACAGTTTTAGAGGGATTGTGAGATAATAATTCCACACACTACTAAAACCACCACCAACTAATAATTATTTTAAATATTAAAAAGAATCGTTTTTAATTAACTTAGGACTATTATGCATATAGTTCTCGAATTGATTCCTAAGTTTTAAATATTGTGAATATTTTAATAAGAAGCGGAAATTGAATGTTTTCGGAATTTAGTATAGTTTTTAAAATATGGAGATTTATTTTCTAAGCATGTACTACTGGAGTTTACAGTTTTTCGATATTTGGTATGGAGCTATGTAACAATGGGGCTATCTACGTAGTCTATTCTCCCACTTGTGTTTTCTGTTGTGTTTGTGTGTTCTTGTTTAAATTTGCATGTTAAGATGGAGCAACACAGTACCAAGAAAGAAATTGACTATCAAATTACGTATAAATATTCAACAAAGTAGAGTATTAAATATAACAATGCATATTTATAAATAAAAGTAAATGCTTGAGGATGAAAGTGGCAATACATTGTAACAGAGACGTTTAATTGAAGGATATTAAATTGTAACAAAGCCAATTTCATGATTCAATATAAGGGGAAATTTACAATTTGTAAAGTACGAGGTTTGAATCTCTTTCAAATAAGTACAATCCAATTCTTACACCTTCTCTGACCTTGTCTGCTTACCGGTATTCAATCTAAGATAAAACTTAATAAAAATAAGTTATTACACTTTCTCTTGGTTGTAATTATTTCTAATTTTATTCAATGGCTTCTCCACTAATGCTGTTTTTCAGTAGTGATTAAAACTGAGTGTGATATTCCCTAAACAACATGAAGAAGATACAGTGACAGATTTTTGTATAGATTTAATTTTGTTTTTCCAATTACACTGAAACTAAAGTAATTTTTTGAATTAACTATTATATATTCATTTCATCCTTTTCTTTATTTTATTCTTAAGGAGATTTTAGTATCATTCATTATCATGTTAATAATTTCCGTTTTACTCAAATAAATACAAAAACATTCCTCTTAATAGATCTGTTAGTATCAGATATTTAAATACCTGTTTTACTTTCCTGAATAAAATTTAGAAATTTTGGGGAATAGTATTATACCTCCCTTAGCGTGCAATTTCAATAGTAAAGCCATTATCAAATCAATAATGAAACATTAAATATTAGCAAAAAAAAATGTCAAGAAAAATCTTAATATTACAAATTTTAGATAATAAATAATCGCAACGGCAAAAATTCAGATTCTATTATACTAAAAGTTAAAAAATTTAACTTTCGTACGATAAGAAGTATAATTTCATACTTTCGAATATTAACTAACACAAATACTAAAATTCGATACTAAGAAATAATAAATTCGGAACTTCAAGCATCAACACTTACTAATTATAATCTAGAAATTTATAACATTTTATACAAACATATAAATAATCATAATAAAACTTACAAAAAATATACTTACAACATACAGTAAGACCCCGCTTATCACGGGGTATACGTTCTATCAAAGTATAGAGCGTAATGTGAAACAGCGCGTTAAACGAGGTTATCTCATTATGTAAATATGGGGTTAGGAAGATGGGTAGAAAATTTGGTCAGATATTTTACCATTAAATTTGTAATTATGTGTTTTATAACAATCAAACAAAAATGTATTTCTTACAAATATATAAACATAATAAATGAATATACATATAAAAATAAATAAAATTCAAAAAGTCAGTATGTTTACATTACAGGTAATACAGTACATTCTGTATTTCCAATTTTCCGCCTTTGTATCAAGAAAGCATCTAATGTAATTTGTGTTTTCCTTTTGCGCTCTGTAAGAATTTGTTGGTAAGTGGAAGGACATTCATAACGCCCCGCCCCGTCTTGCATTTGCACTCCTGTCAAAATCTGCTCCTACTTTTTTTTCTCTTCTTGCTGCTTTATTTTCGTGTTGGATTTATACTTACAATAACGTTAACAAATGTTTGACATGATAAAAATACGTTCGTATAACACCGCTGGAATGAAAAAAAAACACAGATAAGCTGCTTCGGATATGGGGAATCCTACCGCTGTGTGTAATTTCGGGGAATCCCACAATTTAAATAAAAGAGCGTTAAACCGAAACCGCGCTAAATGATTTAGAGTTAAGCGGGGTCTTACTGTATTAACAATGAGGGAGAGAGTTAAGAAAAGTATTATTAAAATACAATATTATTATTAATAATACCTAAGACTTCAGAGAAAAACAACTACAACCATTGTAAAACTAACTTATTCCATTAAAAAAATAAAAAGGTGAAAAAAACACTCACTACTACATACGGTGCCAGTGCCATCATTAATGATAAGAAAGCATATATTTTACGTAGAAAAAAGAACACAATTTGGACAGCATACAAGAATTAGCAACAAAAATTTTTAAAAAATAACTTACCTATACTTACGTATTCAAATTTTTCGAAAAAAACAAACAAACAAAAACTCGATCACTGCTTGGCAGTTTTCCCAATACGCGAGTGTTTACGGGTTGAATACCGAGCGACAAATCTGAGTCCTATGTATTTACAAATTTATTTTCCCAGGCTTTCTTTAGAGACATGTATTGTAACTATTAACAAAGAAGATTTATCTAACATATATATACTGCATCTGCTTTGATTACATACTATCAGAGAAAAAATTAAATTGAATAGCTTAATAAATCAGCCTTCATTTAATGAGAGTTTAATATTTTTTGGTCAAAACATATTTTATAATGCTATTTTGAAGTGACAGCACCTATTGACGCGATTTGCTGGAAGTGAAATTGGCCAGAACATCACGCTCATTATCTATCTCGTATTCTGGAATGAAGATGACTGTAACGAGTTATACCATTGTCCTTTTCAAAAAGAATTTAAATTTAAAAGATAGCTTATGAATAAGAAAAAGAAATTAAATGTATATGCTTTAAAATAAAAGCAAAAAACTTATTTTAAGAGCTCAAAAACAAGTCGAAGGGGTCAGAAAGTGGGCGGAGTTAAACTGGCCAATCCAGGTACGGCAAGGAACCGATGATCAGACAGTGTGGGAAAAATTATCATAAAACAGAGATCAGATAGAATGAGTGTTCAGGGCATTTTGGGCGGCCGGGGTTCCCTCTAATAGGGTACAAGTAGTTTTGCGAAAGTGTAGAGCCAATCAGAGTGATTCTGCGATTCAATGGAGTTGGATTGCAGGGAAAGGTTGAAAAAAGGGTTGAATTTAGAAAAGTATTAATATTAATTAAAGTCAGGGTTGGCCAGAACATCTCTTGGTCTTCTAAGAGGAAATAAGAGGGAATATAGTAGTAGATGGGTTTTTCATGCCCATCTATTTATCATCAGATGAGCATTAGAAATTAGAAGCTGGATTTACGTATCGTTTGTCTGATAGTTGGGATTTGCATGTTGCTCTGATGTCAGCGTTTTCTCATACTTTTGATGGGCATCACGAGAATTTGTCACAAGTATACTTTGAGAGCTTTCTAGGAGATTAATGTTGGTTCTTGCTGCGCATGGCTACAGGCTCAAGCTGAAGCATAGGTGAGGGAAGAGTTTTAGGGTCAGGCAGTAGATCGCTTAATTTATTACGTCTATTTAATTTAGAACTTTCGACAGTAGGGGATAGAGATTACGCGTAGCATTTTAAAATTATTTCTAATATGTGTGTAATGTGTGTTGTTGTAACGTGGAGGTTTATCAATATAGCAACAGGTATTTGGTGTGCTGCAAGGACCAAGGGATTCTTTGATTTTGAAGCGTGATTTCAGAGTGGTTCTTTGAAATAGATACTGCTTCAGTTTTAAGAGAGGTATTCGGTGCGATTTTCAGACGGAGAACAAGATTTTAAAGATTGAGCAAGGTGTTCATTATTATTTTGACCCTGCAGTGTTACATTTGAGGTTTTGTGTCTGCTCAAAATTGTTGCGTAATCTGCATACATACAAAGCATTGTGTGTTACGTTTTCTTTTTTCTAATATATCATTTACATATAGGTTAAAAAGAACCAGTCCTAAATTGACCCTTACGAATAAGAAGTAGTAAAAGTTCGCGCTGCGTCTAAATGGGGCTCCCCCACCGCGACCTCTTTCTACAAGAAATGAATGCAGGATACTTTTAATCTAGTTTGACGAAATAGAAGGTAATATTTTTCAAAAATAGTTTTGAACAGAATAAGAAACCTATACTATAAATTTAAACATAAAATGTCGAAAGGACAAATTTTTATAGAACTAGAAGTAAAGCCAGTATAATTATCATTAGAAAATTTTGATGATCTTAATAATAAAAATATATTTTTGTAAGCGAATCGGAACCAACGTATACAAAAGCCAGTTCCATATTAATTACATTACTTAAATATACTTTGAATCTAAAAGAAAATTAAAACAATTAAAAAAATAACAAAATTAAGTATACAGGTATTGAAAAAGTAACATTAAATAATTTTAAGTATACAGAAAAATACATAATTAAGAAACTTACTTTACAGCAGGATATATATTTGTATAAAGCTGCCATACAGAGATAAAGAGCTAGTATAAGCCAGGGATTATGCGATATAAATCTTCTGATTAAATCCTTTTTCAAAGGTGTTGATCTAGATTCCTCTCTTCCCAATCAACTACCCCTGTCTTACTACCCCTTTGCTTATATTAATTCACAATTTCATTAATTATATATTGTTAAATTACAGCCAAAATTCATAAAGGCCGGATCGCGTCATTTGAACAAATTACATGATTTTAAGTGGAATTTTAAAGGTAACCATTTCGAAGCAAATCAAAACTTTAGTCGGTTTTTTAAAATCAAAATTCAATTTAATTATGTCAAATGATCCAAATGAAGCACGAGGAAATACGGAACAACGCTTGACGGAGTATTTTTTTTATTGATATTTAAATAAATTTTGAATCTAAAGGATTTATAACCTATTTCAGCTACCATACACCTATTGTTTCATGTAGAATACAATTGGTTCCCAAATATATTCCAATTGAAATTTCCCAAATATATTCCCAATTAATTCCCAAATTATTTGCAAAAAATATTTACTTACTGAACAGACATATGAATAGAATTATTTTAGAGGCAATGCTAATATCCCCTTGTTTTTGTCACCTAATTCACGAAACCAACATTTAAAATTTGAAGTTATCACTTCTGTTGTCATAAGCACACATACTTTTCCCCAACAAAATAGCTATTTTTTGAATAAATCAAGCAATAAAAAGAGTTAATTTCATGAAGTACATATGAAAAATCATTAATTTCTTCTTAAATGAATTTTCCTCCTTTGTATGATAATTTGTTTTGCTTTCTTTTTCTTATATTTAAAGGCCAAGTTTCTGTGTAACGGTTTGATGCAATTTGAACAAATATATTGTGTTAACTTATACACGAGGAAAATGTTGCTGTTTTCATTCAAATATTTGAATTTAATTCTTTAATATACCCTATTACAAATGTTCGGGAAAAAATATTTTAAAACATTTTAGTAAAATATACAATTTAAACTTTTATTGTGTTAAAAAGTATTCTAATAGCAATAAATAATAGATACCTTTTCTGCATATACATAAAAATATTAAAATAACATATTTCACACAAATATGCATAAAATTAAATTAATTCATGAAGATTTTATACTTTATAGATATGCTTGTCATCATTAATCTAACATAAAATATTTAATGTAACAATACATTATAATCTACTACTTATAATACAGCTTTTTTACAAATATTTTATTTATTTTAAGATGAGTTTTATATTGGGAACAAATTGTTTATCTAGTCCTTTGTATAAATCTGTGTTTTTAAAGATATCCGACTATTTGCATAATTTTTTTTTTTTTTGAAAAAATGCAGATATAGGCATTTTTGTGATTTTTAGATATATTTCGTATGTATTAAGGGGAAAAAACCTAAAATTGAAAACAGAAAAAAAATTATTATTAAAAAGGGAAATTATTGTTGAAAATGTACAAAAAATTGCATAAACGGGGCCCACTCTGTACAAATATTTTATGCACAATTTCTCAATTTTACAATTTTGATGTGTTAGTTTGTTATACGTGTTTGAAATGACCTTAAGAATAAATAAATATTTTAATTTTTACAAAAACTAGAACACTTTATCTTAGTGATTATATGAAATTGCTAATAAAACAGTGATTATATTCACATAAAGGACTGTATATTTTGAAATAAAACAGTGATTGATAAATCTGAAGGTCAAAGGCTGCTTTTATGTGGTTACACAGAACATGCACGCAAAATGTTCAGCAGATTGTTTCAAAAACTTTTTGAGCAATCACGCTGTCCCCGTTTGAAGCTTTTCAAAAAAACATTTCAGGTAAAACGCATTTTAAGTTGACCTCTTTAGCCTTAAAGTTTTGGCATCTGCTTTCACTAAGACCACTTGTCGTTTTGTTCTGAGTGAATGGAAAATAAAAAAATTGATATTTTTACTAAGTTAATTAGATGACCTATAAAATAAAATCATAAAAAAAAATGTCTTTTGAAAAAAATCATGATTTTAGGGTAGTCGGATACCTTAATGTAAAATATATTTATCAAATATAACAAAAAATTAGAAAAAAACATTTAACCGTAAGATATGCATATGAGGGTCAATTGTAATTTTTTTTCTGTTTTCCGAGTACAATACCCTAGAAAACTTGTTTATTGTCTAGCTAAGTAGGAATGAAAAAAAATGAAAATAAAAAACAAAGTTTCCATACATTTGATTTTCTCCATAAAACAGTTCATTTTGCTATTGTTTAAATTTTTTCATATTTAATTTACGAATAGAGTATCATTTTATTCAGAATAGGAAGATTCGGCTATGTGGAGCAGAAAACGTATTGTGTTCCTGTAAAAATATCAAAAGATAAAACAAACAATGTGTGTAAAATGAACAATATTTTATAATTTCATTCAATTACATTTTTTTCATCCTTAATAAAAAAACGTAATGCGTGGTAAAGATGCTTCATGTTTTGTGGATCTTTATTAAGGATAAATTATAGGGAAAAATAATCAAATAATGTATTCTTAAGTCAGGTTTTGAGTACAACTCATTTAATAATTTAGGAAAAATTGTCATTCTCCAAATTTGTTTAACTTATACTACATTTGAAGAAAACCAGAACGCAATTCAATTGAAGGAATTTGATTGACATTAGCATGCTTTCCCAAATTTGGATTTTTTGCAAATGTAGTAATGTCGTGTTACATTTACATGCTATTATTTGAAAAAAACCAAACAGATTCGCTTTTGATTAAATTTAGTAATGAATCTTTGTTTATATCACCGAAGTGGAACTTTTTAAAAGTACTTGCTAAGTAGGTAACTACCTATTAAGTAATTTTTAAAAGTATTTATATATTTTACTACTTATTAAACTTTTTTGTACAAATATTTAAATTTTTAAACCAACAACTGAGATGAATTTGATAACTATCATATTTTGTTAAGGCAACAGCATTTCTTGTACCATGTTTGGAAATGAGACATAAAATATCTCTTTGAAAACTTTTCTAATTTACCATTACCAATATTACCTGGATTTCTGAAGTTTGGACACTCAAAATTCTTTCAATTAACGATTTTATTGCACTTAAACGTTTCCCACACTTCTGACATTATAACTCAACTTTCAAAAACGAAATGAAGATAATTACGTAACATAAAATAAGGGTGCCAAATGCATGAGATGTTTTCAATATTGTACATATTAGCTTGCTTCATGTCAAAATAATTTACTCAACAACTTAATTTTAAAAAAAATATACCTCAAATGAAAAATTTTTTTCTTCTTCTTACTTTTTAAATTTTAATTACTAAAAATTAAAAAATAATATTAAAAAACTTACGAATTATTGCTAATATTTTGTAATAAAAATAAGTTTTTGAGCTTTATTTTCCTGAACTATAAATATTTTCAATTAATAGACTGGCTGTTTTTCCTTACCTCACGTTTCACACAAAAGAAACTTTTGGTCATCTAAAAGGAAACCACAATTCAGTGACCATCATGGAGTTTCTGTGTTCAAACTAACGTACGCGCTCGCTTCATCTGACCTTAAAGAGTATTGTGTGTAACAAATCTCAAAGATATATACAGATTTAAAATCTTCTCCATCACAACTGAGTGATAGAGAGAGAAGTCTGTTAAACTAAGTATTTCTTTAAAACAAACTCATTCTTAAAGTATTTTGAGCTGAGCAAGGACCGCATCATCAAAGCGATCCTTTTTGTCAAGGTCGAAATTTTATTTTTTCAAAGTTTTGATTTTGAAATGTGTTATTTGAACACATATTTTGCATAATAAAACTTAAATATATGCTTAACAATGGGTTAATATGTAGGGTTAAAATGCATGTGTGAAATGTAAAAAAAAAAAACTTATTTACTAGTTATTAATTCTTGTTTACTAAAAGAGAAAATATATAAGCCAATAAAATTAAATGTTGCTTATTTTACAAAAAGAAAAAAAAAAGAAAGTTTCTTAGAGGTTTTTTGCATGCAGAATAAATAGTTTGTATTTAGTAAGTTTGACTTCTTTACGATTTTCTTATCCCAAAATGTTATGATTACAAAAATAATATTATAGTATGAAGAGGTCTCAGAATTAAGGGCTCTAGGGAAACGAAAATCTAAACAATATATTCAAACATATGTATAAATATTTTAATACAAAATCAAAATATTCGAATATTTTACACATTATTTACTCAAAGGAATGGGGACTTCAGAAGGTGTAAAATGTTTAAAATATATAATCATGATTTTAAAATTATAAGGATACGAAAATAAGAAGCATTTCTGTAAATATTAGTAGGTTGCGTTTGCGCAAAGGTATTTTTCTAAAATAATACCTTTAAATATACTAACTATAATAATATATAATAATATATATATATATTGGAACGTAGGTATAGATAAAATATAAAAAACATTTCAATTTTTTAAATTTCAATATTTTTTCAAATATTTTGAAATACACAAAAAATGTACCGTTCTTAAATGATGTAGGTTTTGAAGAGTATGATAGATTTTATAAATTCTATAAAGTTCGATGCATCAAATGTCTACTATTTTTTAGAAAATAGGGAATTTTGGTAAAATTACATAATATTTATTACAAAATTGTCCCTCTTATTTTTGAAATGCTTATAATTTTTTTTTTTTGAGTATGATTATATTTGAAACATTTTTGTACTTTTTGAAGCCACAACCCTTTTGTAAATAATGCGTACAAAGATTCTAATTATTTAATTTCAATTTAAAGTATAATACCGTTTGAAAATTGTTTTATATTTTCTCCTCAAAAAAAATTAACTCCCTGGGATATAATAAATTATACAGTTTTAAAAAGTAGTAAATTACCATAGAAAAATTTCTTCAAGTGCACCATGCACGTTAACAGATGATATTTTGTTTATTTTTACTTTTACTAACATTAATAACATTATGAAGGTTTCCTTATGCTTGTAAATTTTATGTTTTTATATATATACTATAGGTAGAGATATTCTTCATAAGTTTAATTAAAACGTTTATATTATAATTAAATATTTCCATTTTAAAAATAATCGCATCAAATGCCTTACATATCACTTGTTGACAAAGAAACTTAAAATATGACATGAGTTATTTATATTCAAAGAAATGTATCGCCTTGTATTTTAATGATTGATGCTACGTAAATAGCATTCATTTCAAAATGTGCAAATCATAAATTTCTTTAATCAATAGAGAATCAGATGTCATCAAATCTCTAAAAACAAACGATTTAGAAAATTTAATTTCACTTTTACAAAAACAGAATCCAATCCTGAAGCGTATTTAATGTATTTCTTTTGGGAAATATAGGGAATACATATAAAGGAAAAAGGGTATATTGTGCAAAATGTAAGATTTATCCCTATAATGTGAAGTAAATAAACGTTATTTATCTAGAATGAGATAACGTTATCGCAGGATCTATCAAAACAGAAACTTCATTTGTAACCATAAGACCCCATCCTAAGAATATTTAGTGATCAATTTATTCTGCTTAACGGCGATTAAATGGTATCAGTGGGATTTTCTTATTTTAAATAAATCAGTACAGACATTTTAAGTTGTTCTCATTACTGTTCTTTTTTAAAACGATGGTTAGTGGTATAGAAAAATACTTAAATTTACAGAGAATAATAATTACAGCTCTGTATTTCTTTCTACACATATTCTTTAGCTAGATTTGACTAAGAATGATAATGTGCTGGCTATTAATGGTGACTGGTATATACTACTTTGCTTTGCCAATTTTGTTTTTATAAATTTCTGCAATTCCGAATAACTTATTAGAATAATTTTTTTTTTTTTGCAGTTAAATTAATATAGCTGTTTCCCATAAATCGTTAATTTCTTTAAAGTAACACTACATGATTTTTAATTTTGTTTCCTAGCAAGATAATTAAACTAGAATTTGAATAAGGAATGATATAATGTAATAGCTGTGTTACATTTTTTTAAAAACCAGAATCTTAAGTACTTTTTAGACTTCCTTTAAGGAATTTTTCTAGAAACCAATAAAGGTTTTAAGATAAGATGTGATTTACTTCTAGAATTTTAATTTTGTGTTTTTCTTTTACACTTTCACATATTTCATTCCTATTCTTTTTTATCTCTTTTGAAATGCAAACCAGAGTAAACTTCATTTTTTTTGGATGTACTGAACATGATCAATAATACTCCAGTCACCCTCAAGGCAATTTGGAGTGAGGTGGAATACATGGCTGCGATTCTTGTAAGGAAAAATTTACCATAACCTCTTCTCTCCACCTATTTTTTTTGTGTGGCTGAAGACTCAAACAGAGCTAAAGTTTCATTATAACTTTACCTTCGGGGATTAAAAAAGACACATATACTATTCCACCTTTAAAAATAAAATTTATATATATACATGCCAAGATATACACTCACATTATAAACCGCACACTAGTTTATAGGTTTAAGCTTTCAGTAAAAGTCTTTACCATTTTTTTATATATATTTCCATCAGTAGTTCGGTTGATTTTTATCGCAAAGTAAATGAATTATTCAATGTCAAGAAGAATTTACAAACCGTTTAACTTCCGATTAAAAGTTACGTGATTCTCTTTCTAATGCCATAGATGCATGTATGCGGTGTATTAGGGTTAAATAAAATAGCAGAAATAAGCAAATGTTTCTTTGAAATAAATAAATCCTCCACCATGGGCATTTTATTGTATTCAAAAACTTTTGGAACAGTTTTATTGATAACAGTGCTAAGAGAAGAATTGTATACCGAAATATATCATAACTACACATCTCTAAATTGTTGAGTAAGGCGGATATATACACCAGTAAGGGGGATTTAACTCTCCAAAGCGAAGCCTTCTCCAGAGCAAAAGGAAGTCAGTAGTCAAAAAGTGATACAAACTAGTCAATGGATTGTCGAGTAAGCGCTTTTCGAGGTCATCATTATTGGTTTTTAAGCATTAAGTTAATTGCGTTATTGATCATTTTAAAATAATTTTTATGGAGAATTTAAATACAATCAAAACCACCCCTACCAAGTTAATTCAACTATTTGGCATGGTTTTTGCAAATAAAACATTTGTATTTCAAAGTTGATGTAGATTATAAATATTTACGATTTTTAGTGTGCATTTTCCATGGAATTATTTGGCTGAAACTTACGATGCTACTAACATTTTCACCAAGAAGCTTACTAACCAGATACGTTTTAGAGTTATTTTAAAGTATTTTTTTGCAAATTAAGATAAATATATTTTGATTAGCATATTTATATACAAGTTATATCTGATCAATGTGAGATATTTCTTTTCATTAATGTGTGTGCGCTTTTCTAAGTCTAACGTTTTTGAATTGTACAGTGTTGTTGAATTTAGTCCCGCTTTTATTCTGATTCAATTGTTTTATTACAGGAATACTATTAATTTTCTAAAATGAAATACACTATCAAATCAATGCTCGAGTGACCGAAAATCTCTAAGACTTTGAATCTTAAAATATTTTTTTTTAATTTGGAAGCTTTAATTTAGTGAATGGTCAAATTAAATGGAACTATAAACTGTATATATATATACGTAGTATTTAGCATATATATCTATATATACTTTGAATGCTATCACAAGCATATATTTTATAAAAGGGCATTTAGCTATTCTCCTTGAATAAGACTTTTTGGTAGTATTTAGTTTAGTGTTTTTCTTGTGAAGCTATTATTGTATTTCTTGTGTATACGTATTCATTGAGTGTGTTTGATTAGAACTTTAAAATAAAGGAAAATATTTCATTTCATAAATCTGGTGACTTGAAATATTTATAGAGGGCATCACCTTTCATCAAGCATGGGTGCACAGAGGAAGGAGTTACTTCCTTTGGGTGAAACAGGTTTTCACTGCCAAACCCTTGGCTATTGCATTGCATTATTTGTTAGGTGAAATTTTTAGGCCTTAATACAAATACCAAGATAAGAAGTTATTGAAAGTTCAAAACCTAAAAAGTAATATATAAGAATCCAGGAGATCCTCTAAGAGTACAACTTCACATCAGAGAAACTTATCCCAGTCCTAGATCGGGATATTATAATTTTTGCAGAATGCTTTTCCCCTATACATGATAAAAGACAACAAAAAAGATCCATATAATTAAATTTATAGACCATGTTTCGACTAATAAATCTATTTGAAAACAGCTATATACGTGACAAACTTTAGCAGTTCCTTTATGTTGAAGGAAAGTTCGTTCTCTCCGCCTGGGACCCCAGCTAAAGCGCAATACCTTGAATGTGGATAAATCCCACACTGGAATCCCTTTTCATCGTAGTTCATTTAGCAAAATTTTCCTTAAATGTTGTGATTCTATAAATTGGTCTTGCTTTTTGAAACATTGCGTTACCATTTTCAGGAATGTTCTCACTCTACACGTAGAAAGTCCACTTGTTTATCTGCAATTATAAAGTAGCTATTAAGAACATTCAAATTATAACTTGCAAGTATTAAGATGACTTGGGTACCCCAAAATTACCGACCTATCATTTTTAAAATTTTTTAAGCTTATTCTTTTGCATTATTATTTTCGCGATTGATATATCATTTTGTGCAAGTCGGAAAGTTAAAAGGATTGAAAAACTTCATTTGACAACAAATTATAGGCAATTCTGTCACTGTCACGCCTTTTTAAAAGAAAAAGCTAAGAAAGCGTTGCAGTAAAAGAAAATCTATTTTATAAAGAGAAATAATAATTATAAAGAAGAATGTGTAATATATAAAGCAGAGATATTCGAGGCAATACAATAATGTATTATTTTTCTTCTTTGTATGAAATGAGAGCACATAAAATTTTTGATTTAAGGCCTTTTTATATTAATAATTACATAATTTGTTCTTATTCAGATATGTTTTTATACAAATGTAATACTTCTATATTATGTGAAGAAAAACTAGAAACTTTCTGTCGTGACAGAAAAATATTTATTTTATTTTTCTTGAATTTACTAGAGTATTGCAATTAATACTTTCTCAAAATTAATAATAATTTATAAAAATGTGTATCGGTTGAAAAACACGAAATGCAATTATTTTCAAAATATATAACTAATATTTTTAAAGTTGTATTTAAATTTATTTAAAGCTTATTATAACTTTTTTTCCAGAATTAAATAATTTAAAGTGGGTTTTTCTCAGTTTTGTGTTTTTTTCTGAAACATTAATTAAGTTTCAGAATACTACTCCTTCCCACAACCTATTTACAAATCACTTCCATTTTTAGCTGTGTGTTGCATATAAAGCATGTAACAAAATTAGGGATCCATTTACCGTAAAACTGAATGCTTTTTTTAAAAGAAATTAAAATGTAAAAGATATTGGCTTTTCGTTGATTTTTAGCGTGTATATCAACATTTTATTATTTTTTTTCCTCAAAAATGAATTAAGTTGTTGTAAAATCGATCCCTAAAGTTGTTTAAAACATCCATAAGAATATTACAAAAAACAGGCTAAAAAATAAATAATTACAAAAGGAGTAGGATTTTAAAATTTTCTTCAAAAAATTAAAATTTTTAAAACTGTGTGAATAATATATGTAAAAAATTTCATCTCGTATAATTTTCTGGAATAAACACTATATAAAATATTAAAATATAATTTTTAAATACATAAAAGAAAAGTAGCTCAAAGGGTACCAAGTCCCCTTAAGCAATTAAGCTTTACATTTATCAAAATGACAAATAAAAAAGTTATTAAATTTGTATTTAATTTCAATCAAAATAACCCACTCTAAGAAGCAGATTTATTTGAAAAAATTTGAATAGCTATCTTTCACTACAAGAATTAAGAAAAGAGTTTTATCACATGGATCGAATTATAATATATATATATATATATATATATATATATATATATATATATAATTACTTATTTTATACCATCCATAAAGATTATAGCATTTAGTATCAATTTCAAAATTAATTTTGATATACTAGCCTATGGAGCCTTTGAAAGAACAATAGCTGAATGAAATCTATCTACCCTTCAGCACAAACAAAAACAGTTAAAATATTTCTGGTTGATTTATCCATACGAATGACAGTATGTTGCGACAAATAAACTGAACGTTTAATACATAAATGACTCAAAGATGATGATTTATCAATGGTGTCTCATTTACGGTACTCTTAAAAAAATCTAATAGAAAAAAAAGAATTACTTAAAAAAATTTTTAACCAAAACCTTCAAATGTGTTCAAGTCATTTCTTTATTGTTAATAAGCATTTTCATACCTAACATCAATGTCGACTTTTCATCAGACTTTATGTATACCAACTTAATACTACGATTAACTTCTTGAACTGTATTTTGTTCATTTACACTCAAACATTTTGGGTTCCATTGTACACAATCTCTGGATTTTCCATTAGCCAAAATTGTCTAAGTTCAGCTGCCATGGAGTATGATCTCCAAACAGATAAATTTGTTGAGGTGTATTAACTTATACCACTACATTTGTCACACGTAGTTTAGTGCTCACAGCTGCAAGTAACGAAATTAAACCTTTAATTCCCTTTGTTAAATTACATTGAAAATTGGTTCCCCATGACAAGTAAATTTCGTTATCTGCGTTTGTATTACCAAACCACAACACATTAAAGTGAATAATTTATTTTCCAATACAGTTCTCCCACTATAGTTCAGTAAATACTTAATTTAATTTTGAAATACCATCTATCTGTAATGTACAAGTGCCTTTTCTTCTATTAATTTTTTATTTTTATTTTTTATCGATTCGTTTGTGACCAAATATTTCACATCAACACTACCAACAAAATGTACATTTTCCATCAGGCATCTGCAACATTGAATGAATAAATCATTATTTTTTGTTACCCATGACATTTTAATCTTAACCTTTGAGATGAATTTCTTTTAAAAAAACATTTGCGCTCCCTTTTTATTAAACATTACAAAAACTATACCTAACGGTTTAAAACCGAAATTGTGTGTGTGTGTTTCTGCTTCAAAACTTTACAAAAAATCACTTTCCAATTATATGTTACTGAATTCAAAATAATAAGTTGGACTTCACTTCGATTTTTTTTTTTAATTTTCTAATTCAAAGCGAATTGCACCAGTAAGTCGAACTCCATAAAATAAGCACTTCTTTGTTTTGCATTATTCATACAAAAGGATTTGAATTACAGCATGATACAAATAAATTTTCCTTCTCATTAGTTTATCTTTTTTTTTCTTTTTTTTACTGTGGAATTTTATTTTCACGTTTAGCAATACCATAGCTGTAGAATAAACAACATTTCGTAGTGTTTTCTAAAACTGCTCTGCAAACATGCGTTGATTAATATGTTGAATAAAAGTGATATTTCAAGGAATTTCTAAAATCATGTTGTTTATGCAAAATTGGAGAATAATTATTACATTCGGATCATTTGGCATAAATATAAAAAAATATTTTCTCTCATACTAAAAGTATATCATGGGAATTTAAAACGATGCTTCGTTTTTAAATTCAAAAGTCGAAACAGCTAATAGATTTTTGAAAACTATGGTCATTATTCTTATTACGTATGTTTCCGATTTGATATTGAAGACTTCTAAATATCTGAATTGAAATTAATGTTTAAAATAAAGGAATTTAAAAATATAAATGTTTGAAGAACATATTATGATGACAGTATTTAGTAATTTTGATAAATAAGTACCCATTAATATGTCTGTTGGTCAAAAAGTATCAAAAATTAGTGTGGCATCATGTTTACAGTTTTAGAGGGATTGATAATAACTCCACACTACTAAAACCACCACCAACTAATAATGATTTTAAATATTAAATGAATAATTTTTAATTAACTTAGGACTATTATGCATATAGTTCTGGGGTGATTCTAAGTTTTAAATAGTAGATATTTTTAATAAAGAAGCGGAAATTGAATGTTTTCAGGAATTTAGTATAGTTTTTAAAATATGGAGATTTATTTTCTAAGCATATACTACTGGAGTTTCCAGTTTTTTCGATATTTGGTATGGAACTATGTAACAATGGGGCTATTTACGTAGTCTATTCTCCACTTGTTTCTATTTGTGTTTGTGTGTGTTCTTGTTTAAATTTGCATGTTAAGACGGAACAACACAGTACGATGAAAGAAATTGACTATCAATTGACGTATAAATATTCAACAAAGTAGACTATTAAATATAATAATGAATATTTATAAATAAAAGTAAATGCTTGAGGATGAAACTGGCATTACATTGTAACAGAGACGTTTAATTGAAGGATATTAAATTGTAACAAAGCCAATTTCATGATTCAATATAAAGAGGGGGAGGTACAATTTATGAGTACGAGAGAGAGAGTTTGAATCTCTTTCAAATAAGTACAATCCAATTCTTACACCTTCTCTGACCTTGTCTGTGTGCTTACCGGTATTCAATCTAAGATAAAACTTAATAAAAATAAGTTATACACTTTCTCTTGGTTGTAATTATTTCCATTTTTATTCAATGGCTTCTCCACTAATGCTGTTTTCGGTTCCCTTTAGTGATTAAAAAACTGAGTGTGATATTCCCTAAACAACATGAAAAGAAGATACAGTGACAGATTTTTGTATAGATTTAATTTTGTTTTTCCAATTACACTGAAACTAAAGTAATTTTTTGAATTAACTATTATATATTCATTTCATCCTTTTCTTTATTTTATTCTTAAGGAGATTTTAGTATCATTCATTATCATGTTAATAATTTCCGTTTTACTCAAATAAATACAAAAACATTCCTCTTAATAGATCTGTTAGTATCAGATATTTAAATACCTGTTTTACTTTCCTGAATAAAATTTAGAAATTTTGGGGAATAGTATTATACCTCACTTAGCGTACAATTTTAATAGTAAAGCCATTATCAAAATAATAATGAAACTTTAAATATTAGCAACAAAAAAAAGTCAAGAAAAATCTTAATATTACAAATTCTAGATAATAAATAATCGCAACGGCAAAAATTCAGATTCTATTATAGTAAAAGTTAAAAATTTTAACTTCGTAAGATAAGAAGTATAATTTCATACTTTCGAATATTAACTAACACAGATACTAAAATTCGATACTAAGAAATAATAAATTCGGAACTTCAAGTATCAACACTTACTAATTATAATCTAGAAATTTATAACATTTTATACAAACATATAAATAATCATAATAAAACTTACAAAAAATATACTTACAACATACAGTAAGACCCAACATCGCGGTATACGTTCTATCAAAGTATAGAGCGTAATGTGAAACAGCGCGTTAAACGAGGTTATCTCATTATGTAAATATGGGGTTAGGAGAAGATGGGTAGAAAATTGGTCAGATATTTTACCATTAAATTTATTAATTATGTGTTTTATAACAATCAAACAAAAATGTATTTCTTACAAATATATAAACATAATAAATGAATATACATATAAAAAGTAAATAAATTCAAAAAGTCGAGTATGTTTACGTACAGGTAATACAATTTACATTCTGTATTTCCAATTTTCCGCCTTTGTATCAAGAAAGCATCTAATGTAATTTGTGTTTTCCTTTTGCGCTCTGTAAGAATTTGTTGGTAAGTGGAAGGACATTCATAACGCCCCGCCCCGTCTTGCATTTGCACTCCTGTCAAAATCTGCTCCTACTTTTTTTTCTCTTCTTGCTGCTTTATTTTCGTGTTGGATTTATACTTACAATAACGTTAACAAATGTTTGACATGATAAAAATACGTTCGTATAACACCGCTGGAATGAAAAAAAACACAGATAAGCTGCTTCGGATATGGGGAATCCTACCGCTGTGTGTAATTTCGGGGAATCCCACAATTTAAATAAAAGAGCGTTAAACCGAAACCGCGCTAAATGATTTAGAGTTAAGCGGGGTCTTACTGTATTAACAATGAGGGAGAGAGTTAAGAAAAGTATTATTAAAATACAATATTATTATTAATAATACCTAAGACTTCAGAGAAAAACAACTACAACCATTGTAAAACTAACTTATTCCAGTAAAAAAATAAAAAGGTGAAAAAAACACTCACTACTACATACGGTGCCAGTGCCATCATTAATGATAAGAAAGCATATATTTTACGTAGAAAAAAGAACACAATTTGGACATACAAGAATTGGCAACAAAAATTTTAAAAAATAACTTACCCTATACTTACGTATTCAAATTTTTCGAAAAAAACAAACAAACAAAAACTCGATCACTGCTTGGCAGTTTTCCCGAAATACGCGAGTGTTTACGGGTTGAATACCGAGCGACAAATCTGAGTCCTATGTATTTACAAATTTATTTTCCCAGGCTTTCTTTAGAGACATGTATTGTAACTATTAACAAAGAAGATTTATCTAACATATATATACTGCATCTGCTTTGATTACATACTATCAGAGAAAAAATTAAATTGAATAGCTTAATAAATCAGCCTTCATTTAATGAGAGTTTAATATTTTTTGGTCAAAACATATTTTATAATGCTATTTTGAAGTGACAGCACCTATTGACGCGATTTGCTGGAAGTGAAATTGGCCAGAACATCACGCTCATTATCTATCTCGTATTCTGGAATGAAGATGACTGTAACGAGTTATACCATTGTCCTTTTCAAAAAGAATTTAAATTTAAAAGATAGCTTATGAATAAGAAAAAGAAATTAAATGTATATGCTTTAAAATAAAAGCAAAAAACTTATTTTAAGAGCTCAAAAACAAGTCGAAGGGGTCAGAAAGTGGGCGGAGTTAAACTGGCCAATCCAGGTACGGCAAGGAACCGATGATCAGACAGTGTGGGAAAAATTATCATAAAACAGAGATCAGATAGAATGAGTGTTCAGGGCATTTTGGGCGGCCGGGGTTCCCTCTAATAGGGTACAAGTAGTTTGCGAAAGTGTAGAGCCAATCAGAGTGATTCTGCGATTCAATGGAGTTGGATTGCAGGAAAGGTTAAAAAGGGTTGAATTTAGAAAAGTATTAATATTAATTAAAGTCAGGGTTGGCCAGAACATCTCTTGGTCTTCTAAGAGGAAATAAGAGGGAATATAGTAGTAGATGGGTTTTTCATGCCCATCTATTTATCATCAGATGAGCATTAGAAATTAGAAGCTGGATTTACGTATCGTTTGTCTGATAGTTGGGATTTGCATGTTGCTCTGATGTCAGCGTTTTCTCATACTTTTGATGGGCATCACGAGAATTTGTCACAAGTATACTTTGAGAGCTTTCTAGGAGATTAATGTTGGTTCTTGCTGCGCATGGCTACAGGCTCAAGCTGAAGCATAGGTGAGGGAAGAGTTTTAGGGTCAGGCAGTAGATCGCTTAATTTATTACGTCTATTTAATTTAGAACTTTCGACAGTAGGGGATAGAGATTACGCGTAGCATTTTAAAATTATTTCTAATATGTGTGTAATGTGTGTTGTTGTAACGTGGAGGTTTATCAATATAGCAACAGGTATTTGGTGTGCTGCAAGGACCAAGGGATTCTTTGATTTTGAAGCGTGATTTCAGAGTGGTTCTTTGAAATAGATACTGCTTCAGTTTTAAGAGAGGTATTCGGTGCGATTTTCAGACGGAGAACAAGATTTTAAAGATTGAGCAAGGTGTTCATTATTATTTTGACCCTGCAGTGTTACATTTGAGGTTTTGTGTCTGCTCAAAATTGTTGCGTAATCTGCATACATACAAAGCATTGTGTGTTACGTTTTCTTTTTTCTAATATCATTTACATATAGGTTAAAAAGAACCGGTCCTAGAATTGACCCTTACGAATAAGAAGTAGTAAAAGTTCGCGCTGCGTCTAAATGGGGCTCCCCCACCGCGACCTCTTTCTACAAGAAATGAATGCAGGATACTTTTAATCTAGTTTGACGAAATAGAAGGTAATATTTTTCAAAAATAGTTTTGAACAGAATAAGAAACCTATACTATAAATTTAAACATAAAATGTCGAAAGGACAAATTTTTATAGAACTAGAAGTAAAGCCAGTATAATTATCATTAGAAAATTTTGATGATCTTAATAATAAAAATATATTTTTGTAAGCGAATCGGAACCAACGTATACAAAAGCCAGTTCCATATTAATTACATTACTTAAATATACTTTGAATCTAAAAGAAAATTAAAACAATTAAAAAAATAACAAAATTAAGTATACAGGTATTGAAAAAGTAACATTAAATAATTTTAAGTATACAGAAAAATACATAATTAAGAAACTTACTTTACAGCAGGATATATATTTGTATAAAGCTGCATACTGCAGAGATAAAGAGCTAGTATAAGCCGGGAGTTATGCGATATAAATCTTCTGATTTAAATCCTTTTCGAAGGTGTTGATCTAGATTCCTCTCTTCCCAATCAACTACCCCTGTCTTACTACCCCTTTGCTTATATTAATTCACAATTTCATTAATTATATATTGTTAAATTACAGCCAAAATTCATAAGGCCGGATCGCGTCATTTGAACAAATTACCTATGATTTTAAGTGGAAATTTTAAAGGTAACCATTTCGAAGCAAATCAAAACTTTAGTCGGTTTTAAAATCAAAATTCAATTTAATTATGTCCAAATGATCCAAATGAAGCACGAAAGGGAAATACGGAACAACGCTTGACGGAGTATTTTTTTATTGATATTTAAATAAATTTTGAATCTAAAGGATTTATAGCCTATTTCAGCTACCATACACCTATTGTTTCCTTTAGAATACAATTGGTTCCCAAATATATTCCAATTGAAATTTCCCAAATATATTCCCAATTAATTCCCAAATTATTTGCAAAAAATATTTACTTACTGAACAGACATATGAATAGAATTATTTTAGAGGCAATGCTAATATCCCCTTGTTTTTGTCACCTAATTCACGAAACCAACATTTAAAATTTGAAGTTATCACTTCTGTTGTCATAAGCACACATACTTTTCCCCAACAAAATAGCTATTTTTTGAATAAATCAAGCAATAAAAAGAGTTAATTTCATGAAGTACATATGAAAAATCATTAATTTCTTCTTAAATGAATTTTCCTCCTTTGTATGATAATTTGTTTTGCTTTCTTTTTCTTATATTTAAAGGCCAAGTTTCTGTGTAACGGTTTGATGCAATTTGAACAAATATATATTGTTAACTTATACACGAGGAAAATGTTGCTGTTTTCATTCAAATATTTGAATTTAATTCTTTAATATACCCTATTACAAATGTTCGGGAAAAATATTTTAAAACATTTTAGTAAAATATACAATTTAAACTTTTATTGTGTTAAAAAGTATTCTAATAGCAATAAATAATAGATACCTTTTCTGCATATACATAAAAATATTAAAATAACATATTTCACACAAATATGCATAAAATTAAATTAATTCATGAAGATTTTATACTTTATAGATATGCTTGTCATCATTAATCTAACATAAAATATTTAATGTAACAATACATTATAATCTACTACTTA
Organism: Trichonephila inaurata madagascariensis; assembly: GCA_019973955.1. Lineage (NCBI taxonomy): Eukaryota > Metazoa > Arthropoda > Arachnida > Araneae > Nephilidae > Trichonephila > Trichonephila inaurata. The sequence continues at coordinate 55,371 of BMAV01001492.1, read as the reverse complement.
TAATACAGCTTTTTTACAAATATTTGTTGTGCAAGATAGGTTTATGTTGAACAAATTGTTTATCTAGTCCTTTGTATAAATCTGTGTTTTTAAGGTATCCGACTATTTGCGCCAATTTTTTTTTTTTTTTTTGAAAAAATGCAGATATGGGCATTTTTTTGTGATTTTTAGATATATTTCGTATGTATTAAGGGGAAAAAACCTAAAATTGAAAACAGAAAAAAAATTATTATTAAAAAGGGAAATTATTGTTGAAAATGTACAAAAAATTGCATAAACGGGGCCCACTCTGTACAAATATTTTATGCACAATTTCTCAATTTTACAATTTTGATGTGTTAGTTTGTTATACGTGTTTGAAATGACCTTAAGAATAAATAAATATTTTAATTTTTACAAAAACTAGAACACTTTATCTTAGTGATTATAGCAAGGAAATTTACTTTAATAAAACAGTGATTATATTCACATAAAGGACTGTATATTTTGAAATAAAACAGTGATTGATAAATCTGAAGGTCAAAGGCTGCTTTTATGTGGTTACACAGAACATGCACGCAAAATGTTCAGCAGATTGTTTCAAAAACTTTTTGAGCAATCACGCTGTCCCCGTTTGAAGCTTTTCAAAAAAACATTTCAGGTAAAACGCATTTTAAGTTGACCTCTTTAGCCTTAAAGTTTTGGCATCTGCTTTCACTAGACCACTTGTCGTTTTTGTTCTAGTGAATGGAAAATAAAAAAATTGATATTTTTACTAAGTTAATTAGATGACCTATAAAATAAAATCATAAAAAAAAATGTCTTTTGAAAAAAATCATGATTTTAGGGTAGTCGGATACCTTAATGTAAAATATATTTATCAAATATAACAAAAAATTAGAAAAAACATTTAACCGTAAGATATGCATATGAGGGTCAATTGTAATTTTTTTCTATATTTTCCGAGCCACAATTACCTAGAAACTTTTGTTTATTGTCTAGCTAAGTAGGAATGAAAAAAATGAAAATAAAAAACAAAGTTTCCATACATTTGATTTTCTCCATAAAACAGTTCATTTTGCTATTGTTTAAATTTTTTCATATTTAATTTACGAATAGAGTATCATTTTATTCAGAATAGGAAGATTCGGCTATGTGGAGCAGAAAACGTATTGTGTTCCTGTAAAAATATCAAAAGATAAAACAAACAATGTGTGTAAAATGAACAATATTTTATAATTTCATTCAATTACATTTTTTTTTCATCCTTAATGAAAAAAACGTAATGCGTGGTAAAGGTGCTTCATGTTTTGTGGATCTTTATTAAGGATAAATTATAGGGAAAAATAATCAAATAATGTATTCTAAAGTCAGGTTTTGAGTACAACTCATTTAATAATTTAGAAAAAATTGTCATTCCAAATTTGTTTAACTTATACTACATTTGAAGAAAACCAGAACGCAATTCAATTGAAGGAATTTGATTGACATTAGCATGCTTTCCCAAATTTGGATTTTTTGCAAATGTAGTAATGTCGTGTTACATTTACATGCTATTATTTGAAAAAAACCAAACAGATTCGCTTTTGATTAAATTTAGTAATGAATCTTTGTTTATATCACCGAAGTGGAACTTTTTAAAAGTACTTACTAAGTAGGTAACTACCTATTAAGTAATTTTTTAAAAGTATTTATATATTTTTTTACTACTTATTAAACTTTTTTGTACAAATATTTAAATTTTTAAACCAACAACTGAGATGAATTTGATAACTATCATATTTTGTTAAGGCAACAGCATTTCTTGTACCATGTTTGGAAATGAGACATAAAATATCTCTTTGAAAACTTTTCTAATTTCGTACAATATTACCTGGATTTCTGAAGTTTGGACACTCAAAATTCTTTCAATTAACGATTTTATTGCACTTAAACGTTTCCCACACTTCTGACATTATAACTCAACTTTCAAAAACGAGAAATGAAGATAATTACGTAACATAAAATAAGGGTGCCAAATGCATGAGATGTTTTCAATATTGTACATATTAAGCATACCATGTCAAAATAATTTTACTCAACAACTTAATTTTTAAAAAAATATACCTCAAATGAAAAATTTTTTCTTCTTCTTACTTTTTAAATTTTAATTACTAAAAATTAAAAAATAATATTAAAAAACTTACGAATTATTGCTAATATTTTGTAATAAAAATAAGTTTTTGAGCTTTATTTTCCTGAACTATAAATATTTTCAATTAATAGACTGGCTGTTTTTCCTTACCTCACGTTTCACACAAAAGAAACTTTTGGTCATCTAAAAGGAAACCACAATTCAGTGACCATCATGGAGTTTCTGTGTTCAAACTAACGTACGCGCTCGCTTCATCTGACCTTAAAGAGTATTGTGTGTAACAAATCTCAAAGATATACAGATTCAAAATCTTCTCCATCACAACTGAGTGATAGAGAGAGAAGTCTGTTAAACTAAATATTTCTTTAAAACAAACTCATTCTTAAAGTATTTTGAGCTGAGCAAGGACCGCATCATCAAAGCGATCCTTTTTGTCAAGGTCGAAATTTTATTTTTTCAAAGTTTTGATTTTGAAATATGTTATTTGAACACATATTTTGCATAATAAAACTTAAATATATGCTTAACAATGGGTTAATATGTAGGGTTAAAATGCATGTGTGAAATGTAAAAAAAAAAAACTTATTTACTAGTTATTAATTCTTGTTTACTAAAAGAGAAAATATATAAGCCAATAAAATTAAATGTTGCTTATTGGCCCCACAAAAAGAAAAAAAAGAAAGTTTCTTAGAGGTTTTTTGCATGCAGAATAAATAGTTTGTATTTAGTAAGTTTGACTTCTTTACGATTTTCTTATCCCAAAATGTTATGATTACAAAAATAATATTATAGTATGAAGAGGTCTCAGGGGTGTTAAATTTTACTCTAGAGGGCTGAAAATCTAAACAATATATTCAAACATATGTATAAATATTTTAATACAAAATCAAGTAATTCGAATATTTTACACATTATTTATAAAGGAATGGGGCTTCAGAAGAAGTGTAAAATGTTTAAAATATATAATCATGATTTTAAAAATTATAAGGATACGAAAATAAGAAACATTTCTGTAAATATTAGTAGGTTGCGTTTGCGCAAAGGTATTTTTCTAAAATAATACCTTTAAATATACTAACTATAATAATATATAATAATATATATATATATTGGAACGTAGGTATAGATAAAATATAAAAAACATTTCAATTTTTTAAATTTCAATATTTTTTCAAATATTTTGAAATACACAAAAAATGTACCGTTCTTAAATGATGTAGGTTTTGAAGAGTATGATAGATTTTATAAATTCTATAAAGTTCGATGCATCAAATGTCTACTATTTTTTAGAAAATAGGGAATTTTGGTAAAATTACATAATATTTATTACAAAATTGTCCCTCTTATTTTTGAAATGCTTATAATTTTTTTTTTTTGAGTATGATTATATTTGAAACATTTTTGTACTTTTTGAAGCCACAACCCTTTGTAAATAATGCGTACAAGATTCTAATTATTTAATTTCAATTTAAAGTATAATACCGTTTGAAAATTGTTTTATATTTTCTCCTCAAAAAAAATTAACTCCCTGGGATATAATAAATTATACAGTTTTAAAAAGTAGTAAATTACCATAGAAAAATTTCTTCAAGTGCACCATGCACGTTAACAGATGATATTTTGTTTATTTTTACTTTTACTAACATTAATAACATTATGAAGGTTTCCTTATGCTTGTAAATTTTATGTTTTTATATATATACTATAGGTAGAGATATTCTTCATAAGTTTAATTAAAACGTTTATATTATAATTAAATATTTCCATTTAAAAAATAATCGCATCAAATGCCTTACATATCACTTGTTGACAAGGAAACTAAAATATGACATGAGTTATTTATATTCAAAGAAATGTATCGCCTTGTATTTTAATGATTGATGCTACGTAAATAGCATTCATTTCAAAATGTGCAAATCATAAATTTCTTTAATCAATAGAGAATCAGATGTCATCAAATCTCTAAAAACAAACGATTTAGAAAATTTAATTTCACTTTTACAAAAACAGAATCCAATCCTGAAGCGTATTTAATGTATTTCTTTTGGGAAATATAGGGAATACATATAAAGGAAAAAGGGTATATTGTGCAAAATGTAAGATTTATCCCTATAATGTGAAGTAAATAAACGTTATTTATCTAGAATGAGATAACGTTATCGCAGGATCTATCAAAACAGAAACTTCATTTGTAACCATAAGACCCCATCCTAAGAATATTTAGTGATCAATTTATTCTGCTTAACGGCGATTAAATGGTATCAGTGGGATTTTCTTATTTTAAATAAATCAGTACAGACATTTTAAGTTGTTCTCATTACTGTTCTTTTTTAAAACGATGGTTAGTGGTATAGAAAAATACTTAAATTTACAGAGAATAATAATTACAGCTCTGTATTTCTTTCTACACATATTCTTTAGCTAGATTTGACTAAGAATGATAATGTGCTGGCTATTAATGGTGACTGGTATATACTACTTTGCTTTGCCAATTTTGTTTTTATAAATTTCTGCAATTCCGAATAACTTATTAGAATAATTTTTTTTTTTTTGCAGTTAAATTAATATAGCTGTTTCCCATAAATCGTTAATTTCTTTAAAGTAACACTACATGATTTTTAATTTTGTTTCCTAGCAAGATAATTAAACTAGAATTTGAATAAGGAATGATATAATGTAATAGCTGTGTTACATTTTTTTAAAAACCAGAATCTTAAGTACTTTTAGACTTCCTTTAAGAATTTTCTAGAAACCAATAAAGGTTTTAAGATAAAGATGTGATTTACTTCTAAATTTTAATTTTGTGTTTTCTTTTACACTTTCACATATTTCATTCCTATTCTTTTTATCTCTTTTGAAATGCAAACCAGAGTAAACTTCATTTTTTGGATGTACTGAACATGATCAATAATACTCCAGTCACCCTCAAGGCAATTTGGAGTGAGGTGGAATACATGGCTGCGATTCTTGTAAGGAAAAATTTACCATAACCTCTTCTCTCCACCTATTTTTTTTGTGTGGCTGAAGACTCAAACAGAGCTAAAGTTTCAGTATAACTTTACAGCTGGGGATAAAAAGACACATATACTATTCCACCTTTAAAAATAAAATTTATATATATACATGCCAAGATATACACTCACATTATAAACCGCACACTAGTTTATAGGTTTAAGCTTTCAGTAAAAGTCTTTACCATTTTTATATATAATATTATTATTTCCATCAGTAGTTCGGTTGATTTTATCATAAGTAAATGAATTATTCAATGTCAGAAGAATTTACAAACCGTTTAACTTCCGATTAAAAGTTACGTGATTCTCTTTCTAATGCCATAGATGCATGTATGCGGTGTATTAGGGTTAAATAAAATAGCAGAAATAAGCAAATGTTTCTTTGAAATAAATAAATCCTCCACCATGGGCATTTTATTGTATTCAAAAACTTTTGGAACAGTTTTATTGATAACAGTGCTAAGAGAAGAATTGTATACCGAAATATATCCTCCAACTACACATATCTAAATTGTTGAGTAAGGCGGATATATACACCAGTAAGGGGGATTTAACTCTCCAAAGCGAAGCCTTCTCCAGAGCAAAAGGAAGTCAGTAGTCAAAAAGTGATACAAACTAGTCAATGGATTGTCGAGTAAGCGCTTTTCGAGGTCATCATTATTGGTTTTTAAGCATTAAGTTAATTGCGTTATTGATCATTTTAAAATAATTTTTATGGAGAATTTAAATACAATCAAAACCACCCCTACCAAGTTAATTCAACTATTTGGCATGGTTTTTGCAAATAAAACATTTGTATTTCAAAGTTGATGTAGATTATAAATATTTACGATTTTTAGTGTGCATTTTCCATGGAATTATTTGGCTGAAACTTACGATGCTACTAACATTTTCACCAAGAAGCTTACTAACCAGATACGTTTTAGAGTTATTTTAAAAGTATTTTTTTTGCAAATTAAGATAAATATATTTTGATTATGTTATATACAAGTTATATCTGATCAATGTGAAGATATTTCTTTTTTCATTAATATTGCTTTCTAAGTCTAACGTTTTAGTGTACAGTGTTGTTGAATTTAGTCCGCTTTATTCTGATTCAATTGTTTTATTACAGAATACTATTAATTTTCTAAGAAATGAAATACACTATCAAATCAATGCTCAGTGACCGAAAATCTCTAAGACTTTAGAATCTTAAAAATATTTTTTTTTTAATTTAGGCTTTAATTTAGTGAATGATTAAATTAAATGGAACTATAAACTGTATATATATATACATGCATAGTATTTAGCATATATCTATATATGCTGAATGCTATGCAAGCATATAATTTCCTATATAAGAACATTCGCTATTCTCCTTGAATAAGACTTTGGTGATATTTAGTTTAGTGTTTTTCTTGTGAAGCTATGTGTGTATTTCTTGTGTATACGTATTCATTGAGTGTGTTTTGATTATTTGTTTAAAATAAAAGGAAGAAATATTCAATTTCGCCAAATCTGGTGACTTGAAATATTTATAGGAGCATCTTCTTTTCATCAAGCATGGAGTGCACAGAGGAAAGGTTACTCCTTTGGAGCCAAACAGGTTTTCACTGCCAAACCCTTGGCTATTGTAAAATTGCATTATTTGTTAGAATTAAAGAATTTTTAGGCCTTCATTTTTAACTTAATGCCTTCAAATTTCATATATCGTTTGCAAACAACGGTAATTTTTAAACCAAAAATGTAACAAAAATAATGCTTAAATATTTTTCGCAAAAAGAGAAAAAAAGAAAGCACAATTTTTTTAAAAAAAAAAAACGTAATATTTAAGTACTTTTTTTCAATTTTTGTACAGATTACGGATAATATCATTCTACACACGGAAAAAAGTTTCGTGAGATTATTTATATAAATAAAGAAATTATTAAGTATTTTAATAAAATTTTGAGATTTTTTTTGAAAAATAGTAACAAAAATTTTTTTTTGAAATTTTTTTTTAAATGACTGATTCTTAAAGAGAAAATCATGAACTTTTTTAGTGTATAATATAATTTCATTAACGTAAAATAAAATGTAACTGGAATGATTTAGAAATTATTTTCATAAAAACGTATCGATTTTGACTCATTTTAGAAAAAATAGTAAGAAAATAGAAAATATCATTATTTTGTAAACTAAATTATACCGTATTGTGGCGTAGTAAATAATCTTTCCGATTCTGTAATTATTTTTTGCCTGAGTGTCATAAAAAAAATTAGATCGTGTTTTAAAAATGTCGGGTATAAAGAAAACAAACCGTCGAAAAAATTGAACTTAACCACTTGGCCTTAAAAATACTACAGGGGTAAAATAATTATGTGTTTTAAGGTTTTAAATTAATATCTGTTTAACTAATTGCAATACCGGAATATAAATAATCAAAACGGATTCCTATGATCATTTATGATATTTTGGAACCTTCGAAGAATTTCTTCGTCGTGTGGTTCGTGAGAAGATAGATACACCTAGTCGCTTAGATATATACGTTTATTTACCTTCGAATTTTAATAGTATAGATAGATTTCCTTAAAAATTTTATATCTTCAGATTTTAGTTTTATTTAAATATATATTCATCATCAAAACAATGTGCCTCAATAAGTTATTTTCCTAATTGAATTTTCTTTTATGTTATTTGATATATTGTTTGTATATTATTTAAAATAAGTTTACACTTTTTGTTCTTTAGAATTACCACGAACATATGATTTTAAATGAAAAAAGCATAACCTCCTCAATAGTTTTGCAGAGACATACTTTCCCAAAACAATACCACTTTTGATATTAAAAATACCAGAAAAATGAAAGAGAATGTTTATGAAAATAAAAATAAAGCTGTGTATACGTTACAAAAGTAAACATAACCTTTCCTGATTCATAAATTCAATGCTCAACTGTTTAAAACTGCTTTCATCATTTTTTAATCGGAAAATATCCATCTGCTTGAGTATGATGGTAGAAATGGTAATGTTAAAGAGAAGAATGTGTTCTAACGTTAATTATAGAGTTCTGTGTACTAATAGTTTACAATTTATAGTAGTATTAAATAGCAGTTTAATTTTCCCTCCCAGACATTTTTGGGCACTTCCATTAAATCCATATTTTTTAAAAGCTGAAATAAAAAAGAAAAAAAAAGAAATTTATATTCTAAGAGAATAGACATTTTAAAAGGTATATCGTGTCTTTTGGTTACTTATAGGAATCTTGTATAATACTACTGGTACCTTAATATTGTTTTTACAAATATATCGTAGAGGTCTGAAAACTGAAATGACAAATGATAGAGAAAAGTATTTGCTTGACTTTAATTAACAATTCCTAAAAAAATCATTCTTTTTTACAAAACGTTTATTCCGAGCAATTGTTTTTTCATGTAATGGATACTAACAAATACTGTAGATCTAATAAATGACATTACATTATATTTTTAATTTTTATGAGATAGTATAGGTACTCCCACTAATACAGTGGTTCTTGAACTGTGGGTAATGTAGTTTTCCTTAAATCCTAATTTCCATGGGTCAGTTAAGTGATCATATCCAATGATTTTAGGGTTTCCAGTAATTAGTCCAAGTCCATCTTTTAGTTAATTTTGTTTATTGGATGAAACACATATAATATATCACACACAAATAACATTACGTAAGCAAAAACCTACCTCTGCAAGCCAAACAAAGCATATATACTCTTAGCTGACTTGCAGCGCCATCTATATTAAAAAATTAATTTACAACACATACCCCCCTTTGAACGAACAGTTCATAACTCCAAATCAATATTGTTACTTACATTATGCTAAATCTAAATGTTAATATTTCAGAATTTTTCACTTATAAAGATTACAATATACAAGATTCATACATTAACAGCATATTCATAATATCCATTACACTATGTTAAATCATAGGAGGAAAATTTAAATACCAAATAAATTTCAATTATAATGAATTTAAAGTTAAAGCAAAAAACATATTACATTTCTGAAAAGCAAAAATTGAATACAACAATTTCAAATAAATGCAATAACATACAAATAATAATAAATTCAAATTAGATGCACTTAAAGTTCCAAATAGAGTTTAAATTTCTGTTCTCTTAAATGTTTAGCATTGTCCGAATAGATAACGGTACAAAGTCCTCTTCTCGAAATAAATCTACGAAATGCTAGCAGAAATGCTTCCGTTGTCAAACTTGTAACTAACTCGAGGTGGAGTGCTCTAGTTACAGCACATGTGAGTTTTTGACATATATTGGTCCGGCGAAATCCAGTCCGGTTACTGCAAACGGTGGAGATTTTACTATTCTGTCTCTTGGAAGTGGAGCGATAATCTGCATACCTGGACGGGAATTGAATTTTTTACAAACAAAGCACTTCCTAATGATTGACTTGATTATTTCCCTTTCCCTTTTTTGGTACCCGGTACTTCTCACAAACGAATCAAAGTATCTGCAACCCCAAAATGTACCCCCTTCTCACAGCATCTTTTACCGGGAGTTCTGTAAACCCATCTTCACGGGAATTTAAAAATTTGGGATGTTTTTCATGATGGCTAAAAGGTTGACGTGCAATTTTCCCCCTTATTTGTACAAATACCCTTTTCATTCAGAAAGGGATTTAGTTCTCGAACTTTGAATCTTTCGGTACATTTTTGTTCTTTTTCAAACAATTGATCTCTAAACCAAAATGTTCTGCTTGTCCCTTCTTGATCCAAATTTTTTCCCAGTTTCTTCAATTTCTTCGCCTTTAAAAGGGGTTTTAATTGATTTTTTCTTCTTTATTTCATGTTGCTGATAAATAAATGAATCCATGCCATGTTTCCCGGAATCCCTTTTTGATACGGAACTGAAGTTATTGATATCCAAGTTTGGGTTTTTTAAAGGGAATTCACTGAATAAAATTGCTTTATATTTTAAAAAACCTTTTTCACCAGTAGTCTCCGGGAAATATTTTTTTCATTCTTCCCAAAATTTTTTTTTAAGATAATGTAAGCCAATGTGGTCCACACACCCAAAAACACATGCCAAATCTTCTTTTTTAAAAACCCTAAATGAAACCCCTAGAAACAAAGTCTGCAGGTTTTTTGTTCCCCCTTTTTCCAAATCCCCAGTTCTATGGATATGTTAAATCCCCAAAATTTTTCATGCCCCAATTTTTTAAGGAAAAAGGGTTTTCCCCACTGATTTGTATCCACGCACCCAAAACCAAGAGTTACTGTTGAACCCTAAAAAACATTACGTAATTACTGGTTATCTTAAACCCCTTTCCTCCGTTTCTAATAAACGGGGCCCCTATTAAAGTTGAAAAGCAATTAAAAGTCTTGGAAAACCTAAATTTTTTAGCGGAGCTACCTTGCCTTCGAAGAAACAAAAAGTTCACATAAAAAAATCCGAAATTTTATTGTACGAATGGGGCAATAGCACCATAAGCCCCTTTTCACTTGCATCACTAAATTTTTAAAATTGATATTCATTTAACTTTTCACTAGATTCTTTCACCCTTTAAAAATAATACTTTTGGAATGGATAGATCTACCAATGAAAAGGAACCTCCTTAAAACCATTTTTCACTTTTATTTTTTTAAATGTTTTCCTAATTTTCATCCCAATCACACACAAAAAATCCCCCCCAAACTTCCTGAAGAAAAAATTTTTATTCTAATTGTCAATACAGCTATATATAAAAATGCTTTTTGGTCGATCTTCGTTGACCATGTCTTGGGTTTCAAAACGAAAGGATTTGGGGTGTGGGATTCTCAAAATGATGAGGTTTTTTAGAATTTTAAACCCCTTGACTTGTATTTAAAAATTTTAACTTAAATTACTTATATATCAAAAACTTATATTAAGTGAGAAAAAACCCCAAAACACGTGGGTCTTAATTAACACAGATCTCGCAATTAGATAACATCAATATAATTATACTATATCCCCTACTCTTTTCCAATAATATATTCGCGTTCGGAGTATAATCTTCCTCCCTTTGGGATCTAGGGCAACGCCCAACCCACTTCAGATATTTCTCTAAAGTTGGCGTACAATGGTATGAAAAACGGATGAATGTCGATTTTTTTCGTGATTCTTAGGTAGTCCGCGCGCGTCATTTTTACACTTCTATCTTTTTGAACTGAATTTTCTTTTTAAATTCCCAAATCGCGCTCACTAAAAAATTTCTGCCCTTTTTTAAAGGGTTTTATCTTATTTTCATCTATCCCTTCTTTTCCCACTTCTTGGATTTGATTTGGGAAAAAAGATTTGCCATTAATCGGGCCGCCCAAAGAACACAAAAAGGGTTTTTAAAAAGGACGCGTGAGATGTCACAACGGGACTTTTTTAAGTCAAAGGAAAATGCTTCATTAAAGTTTTCCCAAATTAACCCTTAAACCCTTTTAGGGGAAATTTCGTTATAAATTTAAATTTTTTCAAATTTACTTTTTACCATTTTGACTTAACTCTATAGAATTTGTTTTCCTTTTTCCTAAGGCCTTTTTTCAACTTTTAAAATTAATTTGGTATGTTAGAAACTATATTGCTTCATTAACTTTTTTTTTCTGTTATTAAATCATCTACATATAAGTATTCATTTTTAAAAACCCTTTTATGCTATATAAAGGATGGGGTATTTCATAATTTTAATGTGGGGTTTTTGGTTGCTGCTAAGAGAAAAAAGGGGAAGATTTTACAAAAAGAAAGTAACTGTTTTGTTTCTATAAAATTTTTTTCGTTATTTGGAGGAAAATCATCAGCCCAAAAAATCTTTGACAATTTTTATCTTCTTCAGCTTTAAAAAATTTGAAGGAAAATCTTTTCCAATCTCATAAATTTAAAACTATTCTAAATTTTCTAAAATTTCCCAAAAATAAAATCAATGCATTTGGGTTTTTTATTAGGTCCTGCCTTAAATATATCATTTAACAATAAACAATGTTTTTTTTTCTTTTTAAAAAAATCAAATACAATTTAATTTTTGTTGTTTCCTTTAAAATTTTTATTACAGGATGATGCGGCATATAATAAATAGGATTTTGAGTTAAGGTTTCAGTATTTACTGATTCTATAATTCCATCTTTCAGCTGACTTTTCTAAAAAACCCAAATATAATTTTTTAAGCAAAAAATTATCTTCCCCTTTAAAACGGATACTAAAAAACTTTAATCTATTTTTTTACAAATTAAAATTACTACTAATATTTACGTCATCCTTGAACGGCAATTTAACTTTTTTTTGTCTACCATTTTTTTAAAATTTTTTATTTTGTTCAAATTGTTTTAACGTTTTTTCCAGATGATTATTTCACTATATTATCCGTTATACCTAAAATTTTCAATTTCCCAAAATGTTACGCAAGAAATTAATATCTTCCCAAAGAATAATTTCCGAATTGAATTTTTTTTTGATATTCACAAAAACACAAATTTTTTTACAATAGAATCCGTATTTTTTTCTTACATTGTTTATTCCTTCTGTCCTACCTTTTAAAAAAGTTTCAAAACAAAATAGATTTTTTTTTTATCCTTTCAAACACATCCCGTATGAAACTGCCAGTAAAGATCTTTGAAAAAATTAATTTTTATTGCTTTTTAAAAGACATAAATCTAAGTGAGTCATGTTAGATTTTTTGGGGTTTTTTCATTGGGGGTTGGAATGACTGCATTTGTTATCATATCCCAAGTTAATAATTCAACATTCCGCGCCCTCTCTGGATGTTTTTTTTTGCTTATTGTGACCTTGACCACATCAAATATTTTTTTTTTGGTTGTCTATTTCCCAATGTTTAAAAAATGTCAAGTGCCCTTTCGGAAAAACTGGGAAAATTAAAAATAGTTCAACTAAATTTTTTCAAATAAATGATATCATACTGCCTTAGCTTCTAAAAAAGTATTTTTTAAATTGTAAAAACAACTACGCATGTTTGAAAAATGGGGGGCGACCCCCCTTTTATTCGATAAGAATTCGAAATAGTTTTGTCACACCATTAAAATTATTTCTTTTTATTTTCAGGAGATTCTTCATTTATTTTCCTCTGTCTTTTTTAAAACAAATAGATTCGTATTTGGGGTTTTTCTTACATAATTTTACAAGGGGTTGGGAAACCAAATTACAGTGGGGGAACTTAAATGTGAGCGTTAAAAACATTTGAAGCATCTCCTTCCCCCTTTTTTAATTTTTATTTTTCTTTTTCTGATACCGGAAATGTGATTCACAGCTGAAAAAAACTATGTTCTGGGCTTACAAAAAAAAAACAAATAGATTTTATATTTTTAAATTTTAAAGTTGTAGCGGTAGGAAATATTACGGTAAAATGGTTTTTTTTTGTAATCTTTTTCAGAATACTTATTAAGGGTATGCAATAATTTTTGAGTTTTCGCGACATTCCACTTTGTTTTGTAAAATTAACTAACTAGAAAAAGTCAAATTCTGAATTATATTTTCTTTTACGATTGTATTCTAAGCTAATATCTTCTGGAAATAACTTTTTAAAAAATTTGGAAAAAAATTCCTAAAATTTTCCGGAAAACTACGTTTTTAAAATTTCAAGAGATCGTATGTTATATTTAAATTTTCATATATAAACGACAACGCCCTTTATATTTGAAGAAAATTTCTTACGGATTCCAAGGGTTTAAACAATTTGTTCATGTGGGCTTTAATTATAAGGGCCTTCGCGACCAAATCTCAAATACCTTTTTTTCATAATTCTCCTGTTTTTAAAGGGGTGTGTGCAAACCCTTTTTTTAGCATTTAATGATAAACCCCCGAAAAAGTTTTTTTAAAAATACAAAAATTTTTACTTCTGATGAACTACTTTTTCATGTATGGCTGTTGGAACTCACTCCAGAACTCAAGCCATGAAACTGTAAATTGCCCAAAAACTTATTTATATATTAAACTCAGAAAGTCTTACAAATTTAGAATCCGAAACAATTTTAGTTCCCTCATTAATAGAACTATCCAATTTCTTTAGTAAATCTAGATATTCTCGATAACCATTTAATAATACTTTCGGAATATTCCTCACTTCCTTAAACTTCATCCTCAATTTCTTCCACTTTTTATGAGAAATTCAATCTTTTCATTTAATTCCTTTAAACTATTCTGTTTATCAAGTAATTGTTCTTTGCAATCAGATCTTTAATTTTATCTTCATAAGAAACAGATTCATCTTTTATTATACTTTCAACTTTTGTTATTAATTTAGTCGTTAAAGACCTAAGAGTTTTTCTTTTACTTTTAACGTCTTCTAGTGAGTTTTCCATATTTATAAATATATATATAAACGCCTATACCTGATTTCTGTAGATTCGAGCGAGCTTACAGCTTCACGTTGTGGCACCAAATAATGTAGTTTTCCTTAAATCCTATTTTCCATGGTCAGTTAGGCGATCATATGCAATGATTTTATCGTTTACAGTAATTAGTTCAAGTCCATCTTTTAGTTAATTTTGTTTATCGGATGAAACACATAGAAGACATCACACACAAAGAACATTACGTGAACAAACACTTACCTCTACAATCCAAAGTATATATACTCTTAGCTGACTTGCAGCGCCATCTATATCAAAGAATTTAATTTACAACAGTGGGCTGCGGAATCTCATGGGTGCCCAGCGCCTTTCTGAGGCGTCCGCAAACGTCTCTCATTTAATGTTAGTATTTCCTTCTTTTACAGACTCTGAAACACTCGCCTAAAAATAGAAAAATGTGCTCTACAAGACTAGATCACTAAATAGTCCCAATGAAAAAACTCTACTAGAACATGTATTTCTCGATCAAGAATAATAGTTCAATTAGTACTAAATGAGTATTTTGTAATACTTTTAATTAGATCTTGATTGTTCTCTGAAAGGGAAATTTTTTTAAAGATATACGTAGTATGTTCGAAAAGTACGGGGAAAAATGTGGAAAACATTACCCTTAATATTTTACAGCATCAAAGCATACCCACATTTAAAGTAGTCCCATTGTGCAACGATACACTTCTGCAGGCGTTCGTATAACTTCTGGAAGCACAGCTGGAAGCCATTTTTCACAATCTTCCGTAAGACCTCCTGCGATGCTCCTTTCACCTCATCTCATGACACAAAACGGCGTCCCCGTAAATGTTTTTCATTGATGGAAACATGTAACATGGGATTAAGTCTGGTGAATAGAGGGAATAGAGAGAGAGAGAGGGATGCACTGCATTATGAATTTGGGCGAGTTACTCTTTTACCAAGTGTGTGTGGGATCGATGGGCTGGTGCGTTGTCATGCAGAAGATACCAGTCGTCACTCCGCGAGAACTGAGGTCGTTTGCGACGAACGGATACCATCAAACGACGTCTTCGAGAAGTGTGTATCTTTAGCGTTATGTGCAAATGTTTGGTGACGATCTTTTCGAACACATTCAGACACCAACACAACATTTTCCTTGTTCCGTTATGTCGTCGTCGAACATGTTCATCGTATTCGACGGATTATCGGCCCTTTTTAAGACGCCAATGCCATTCCTAAACCTTGGATGTCGCTATGGTAGATTCACCATGCACTTCACAGCATTTCCAAAATCCCCATTGGTGTTTTAATTAAGCGTTAACAGAATTTAATGTTCAACGCTGTTCAAGAAAAGTCATCTGTTTTTCATCGCAGAACAAAGCTAACTAGCTTCGGAAGATAAAAGCTGCTCGTTCAGTTCGGTCACATGACATAAACTAAACGAACTTGGCAAGGTAGGGGAGGAATGGGAGAATCCATTTTAAGTGGTTTAAATTTAGGTACTTACTTTCGTCGTCAGCAGCAGCTGCAGTACCCGAATTTTGGATCATGCTACGTATGTAGCAGAGACAGTCTTAAATTATTGAGGAAACATTAAATCATTAAACCATGTGTCGGGAGTTGGAAAGAGGTATTCAAAATATCTCTCTAGGAGGTCCGCGATGTCAAGCTGATACATAAAAGGGAGCCATGACCATCAAAAGTTCGAGAAGTGCTGCTATATGTGTATGAGAGTGGTGGGTTTCGATCAAATAATATGGATATATTTATAAACGTATATTTTAAACATTAAAGAAAAAATACCCAAGTTTAAAGTTAACGAATACTTAGATAATTATGGACGAGGACACGACCAGTTGCGAGATTAAATATGGGGGTTATCAGTTTAGGTGGGTAGTTAAGATAACCCTGCCCGTCTTGTCTCTATATTGCTGAGTAGTCCCACAATGGATAGATTTTCTGAATAAATCATTAATAATGATTACAATGCATTCAAAAATACATAGATTAATCTTCGAATTAAAAAGTAATTAGCCAGAATAAGTGATGTTTAAGCAAATTTAAATATGGTAAGCAAGTTTATATTATAGAAATTTTATTAATTCTTATAATATTTTTAAAATATAAAGAAGAATTATTGTTAAATAAAATTGTAAATATTTTTATTATCTTAGAAAAATAATTCATATGCATTTCTTATAATACTAATATTAATCCAGAAAATAGTACATTTTTTTAAAAATATTTCTATTAAACTGAAAGCGTCACCTTCTGTTTGTTCGAAAAAATGAAGCTTAAAAATGAATATATATTTTAAGAAACACACACACTGTTAATGTAATATAAAAACATTTTTGAAAGAGAACAACAGAATATTTTAGAATGCATGTTCAAAAGTAAATAAGAAACTACATAATCTCTAAGAAATAATTATTAAAATAATATATTTCTATTTTAAAAATATATGTCTAAAAATGTATGTAATATATTTAATATATTTAGCAATTCCCTTATTTACGATGAAACAATCAGAATAAATAAAAATAACTTGGTGTTCACAGTAATTTAATTAGAGATCATTCTAACAGAGTGGATGAAGCTTAAGATAAAACAAATGGTATTTATTTATTTTTTTTCTATTTATTAATGATTCAAAGGAAAGCATTATTCAACATGTTTTCTACTTTTTAAAAAATATTTATTTATATATGTATGTATATATATATATATATACACACTTTAGTTTTCTTATACACGTATATAATGTTTTACTCGTTTCAATTCCCCCTTCCCCAAACTTTAATATATTTTCTTCTTGCTAGTTTCCATTTGTATAAAGAGATATGGTGTTTCAGGCATTTATAAAATAATTATTGTATGCTTTGAATATGTTCGGCTAAAATACGTTAAAGAGAAGCCAGCACAAAATTTACTGAGAAAAAAATAAGAAAATATAACGTGTTGCGACATAGCCGTCCTGTGATGACCATGTCGTGCCGGTTCCGCGTAAGCTAGAGGTGTGGGATTATCAAAATGATGAGACATAGTAGTTCTTAATACAACTTTTATTAAGAATAACTTATATTACTTAAATTCTATTTTGACAATTTTAATTAAAGTGAGAGTTAACACCCAAATTAAACCGTGTATTTAAGTCAGATCACGCAACTAGATCCTTTATCTCAATTATCATTAATAATCCTATTCATCTAATTACTTATATCAAATATTACCTTTTTGCAGATCTCCTTCCTTTACCTAAAGAACGATATCTATAAATTCCTTTTATATGCGATGATTCCAACTTCTTTATCTTAGGCTTCTATTCTTTCCAAAACTATCGGACTGCTAACTCTTGATCTGCAAGATTTCACACTAAGCTTTGTCACGCTATCGATCAGAATAATTCCACACTACTATCTCTAAGCTTGCCGCGCTATATCCTATCATCAAAGCTTCTATCCTTTTATAGTATATCTAATTTACATATTATCTTTGTTTATCTTCTTGGTATTGGGTTGGAAAAGTTTTGCCATTAATCGTGGCCGTCAAAGAACATAGGAGTTATGTTAGCAGAAAGACGCGAGAGACGTCACAACCCCCTCCAAGAAGAAAAACGTGATTTACTTAAGGGTTCTCAATGCCCTTAATAAATTACGTGTCTAAATCTCTATTTCTAAATTTCTTCGCTTTCTGAGTTTTATTTAAATTTTAATCTTAAATCCTCATTTTAACTTTTATGATTTCCAATATTTATCTTGACTTTAATTTTCATTGCAATTTTAATCTTAAATTTTAACTTTTATAATTTCCAAAATATATCTTGACTTTAATTTTCATTACTCATCTTAGAATTAAATTTTAATATTCAATTTAAATTTAAACTCGTGACAATAAATTTTACTCCAATAACTAGGCCAACATTAATAATTACTGTTTAATTTATGCCCACTCTCACTTTTAACATGCAATTTCTTAAAATATTTATACACTTAAATTTCTAAAAACCAATATTCTGGGTGCGCAGACCCAATCTTTGACTCTAACACTTCATATGGAGCTGGTACTTCCGCTCCCTTTCTTGTTGAAGCTATAAATTGCATACTTTTCAAGATTTTCAGGGTCAGTCTCCCTGAAATGAAAACTTTTTGAGTCTCTATTTCCATAATATCAATCAATTTATATATTATTTATATATCACAATAAATTTTCATCTCCATCCCACATCTGGTTTCAACAAAAACTCCCAATGAGCCGCGCAGCGCCGTTATTATTATTATTGTTAGTGCCTTGACTACGCCGCGTTTCCCTGAACCAGATGCCTCCTAATACATAACAATACAACAACATATATATATACACATATTATACAATTACAAACATTTTTCAATAAACTATTATAACAAATAACCAAAGGAATTTTCGCATCTCACGAAGTCATACATCGAAGCAAACAAATGTGTGATTACAAATGTTTTCTTCAGAAAAAATTTTTAACAAGTCAAAAAGTTCCAAAATTAAATAAACACTCATTGTAGTGTTTGACTTGGCTTATAACTTTTAAGCATCGCCCGAGACTTCCTTCTTTGCAATAATTCTTCCGACCACTTGTTGGAAGATCATAAAAAAATGAAACAATACAACCTGATTTTTATATGTTTTCTCCCACATTCACGTCCAACGATGAGGTGCTATCACTCTTCTTTCCTCGGTTGTACTGGAATTTCTTGTTGTAGGGCTTGTAATCTCCTTGTCGTCCTTTCCTTGACTTCCCAATTGTTTCCTTGGCTGGTCGGGGTTCTTCTGTTCTCCGTCGTGGTCTTAAGTTGTATCTTGCTTCATCTGTAACTTCAGTGCATTCTCTTTTGTTCTTTTTCCTGCTTCTAGAAATAGTACTGGATGACATTTGTCTTTTATTATTATTATTGTTCCCCTTTCTTTGCCACTTTCTTTGTGGTCCACTTGCCCCCGACACACCTGATCTTTTAATACCCCTATTATATCTAAACCTTTTGTTTTTATTTTCATTCCCTAATGAACTAGGTAGTGATCTGACCAGTGATTTGTTTTATGGGTCCTCTCTGTATTTTTATATTGATTTGATTGGTTACCAATCCCTTTTGCCTCTAACCTACGTTTCACCGCAGATTTTTCTTTCCCATATTGTGACTCATTTAATCCTTGATGTACTTTTTCCGAAGTACGAGTTTCCTGACTTGATCTTATACTATTTGGGATACCTGTTCCTAATTCGACCTCGTCACATTTCCTATGACGATATATTCTTATTTGATCTACGTTAACTGTTAATCTTTTTCCTGATTTCCATATTACAATATATTATCATTCTTAACTTCTAAGACTCTATAAGGTCCCTCAAATTTTTGTTTAAATTTAGCACATACTTTGTTAGCTGCTGAATCTTTGATCATTATTCTGAAACCTATTCCTCTCGAACCCTCTATTATTTTGACGGCTATTCTCGTAAAACTCATTTCTACTGTTATTTGGTCTACGTCTTACTTCAGAATTCCTCCAGTTTCTACCATTAGCTTCAAAATTAGGCATCCTATGCGCATTTTGACCTCGTCTTTTTATATTATCGTTCTGATAACCCCTTTGTAATTTGCAAGAATATCTCTCTTCGAATTTAGTCAAGACTTCTAAAAGTTGTATCGTGTTTTGTGGATTTCTGACTTCCACGTAGTCCTGGATCTGTGGTTCGAGTCGAACTAGAATATGATCCACTAACTCTGCTTGGGACATTCCTAATTCTAAACTTTTCTCTATTTTTAGTAATCTATACACGAAATCAGTAGGATCCTGATTTCTTCCCTGCTGGGATGCATAAAATTGCGACTGTAGTTCTTTCTTATTTTTGACCGCGGGAAAAGCCTTCGCTAATTCAGCTTTGAGCTGCGCAAAATCCGTGGCTGTATTTTGCACTAACAACGAACCAAATATCGAATACCAATCTTGAGCCCTTCCCCTGAGATGACTTTTAAGTAAGCACATGACAGATTACTTGGGATTTCAAGTAACTGTATGTTATTATCTATACACTCTATAAACTCTGCAATGTTCTCCGACCCTGAAAAGTACATTTCAGGTAGAACCGTACTTCCACCACATTACCTAACCCAGAATTATATAAGTTCGGGCGCCATTGCACATAGCCCGTCCTGGATGACCATGTCGTGCCAGTTCCGCGTAAGCTAGAGGTGTGGGATTATCAAAATGATGAGACATAGTAGTTTTTAATACAACTTTTATTAAGAATAACTTATATTACTTAAATTTATTTTGACAATTTTAATTAAAGTGAGAGTTAACACACAAATTAAACCGTGTATTTAAGTCAGATCACGAAACCCTAGATCCTTTATCTCAACTATCATTAATAATCCTATTCATCTAATTACTTATATCAAATATTACCTTTTTGCAGATCTCCTTCCTTTACCTAAAGAACGATATCTATAAATTCCTTTTATATGCGATGATTCCAACTTCTTTATCTTAGGCTTCTATTTTTTCCAAAACTATCGGACTGCTAACTCTTGATCTGCAAGGTTTCACACTAAGCTTTGTCACGCTATCGATCAGAATAATTCCACACTACTATCTCTAAGCTTGCCGCGCTATATCCTATCATCAAAGCTTCTATCCTTTTATAGTATATCTAATTTACATATTATCTTTGTTTATCTTCTTGGTATTGGGTTGGAAAAGTTTTGCCATTAATCGTGGCCGTCAAAGAACATAGGAGTTATGTTAGCAGAAAGACGCGAGAGACGTCACAGTGTAAGTGTAGCAAATGTGTGTAGCCAATTAATAAATCATTGTAGATGATTTTGCATTCGGTTGTTTTTCAGTGTATCTTAATAATTAATTTTCGCGAAGTCAATAATTCATGATAAAGCGAGGAAAGCGTGCTGTTCGTTCCTTAGTTCAACTCATAATATAAGAATTATATCCAGACACAACATTATAGAGGAATAGTTCTTATGATACCCGTAATGAAACATTAGACATTATAGCAATGAATTAATAATTTAAATCCTTAAGTTTAAGGTAACATTTTTATTTTCTTGGTTTATTTTTCTCATTTACGAAGCGATATTCTTAATATAGTGTAACTTTAAGGTATCCGACTACATTCGTGATTTTGCAAAACCGTATAAATGGATAGTTTTCAAGATATTTACTGCCACTTAGATTAAAATACATGAATAAAACTGTTTTATGGACATTTGGACAAAAAAAATGATTTAAATACAATATTTTGGCCAAAAATTAACTTAGAATAATCTTTTTTCAAAATGTTCTCCTTTTGTGAAAAATGCTTCTATTATAATAATATTTTGCCTGTATATAGCTCAGTCCTCTCTACAGAGGCTCAACTAGAATGTTTGAAATGCATAACTTAGAAGTGGGTTTATCCATATTTTACGACAACAGAGGGGAGCAATTTTAAGAAAAAAACGCCAATAATTATTTCAATCGGTGGTAACTCTGATAATAATATGAATTTTTAAAAAATTCTGTTGGCCTCTGAAGGTCTAAATTTATGCGGGCAAAAAAATTTTAATAAAGATTTTCAAAAAAGGAAACATTTTAAAAAGATTATTCAAGTTTTTTTGTCAAAAAGTTGTATTTAAATAATTTTCTTTTTCAAAAAGTCCAAAAAAAATTAATATGTATTTAATCTGAGTGACACTAAATAGAAAATTATTCATTTATGAGTTTTTTAAAAACACGGTTTTAGCGGAACCAAAAAAATTTGAAATTTTGTAAAATTCAAATTGTTTTATTACTTTAGAGATTTTTTTTTGTTACAGAACATCACAATTTGAAATTGTTAAGTCTATGAATGATAGACCACGTTAAGTTTAAACTCGGTCATGTAAGAAGGGCAACACTTGATACGATTCCTAAGCCCTTTAAATTCCCCATTAAAAAGGATGACAAAAGACGTGTCAGCGTTATAAAAGCAGCATCAGGACTCAAACCTATGACTCGAGAAAACGATTTAGTGATTTTAAGCTTTTCAGCACTACCAAAGATTGTATTTGTTAAATATGATTAGAATATTAATTATATTAGCTGAAGCATTTGCAATTTTATTGGATACATTTTATAATGTTTTTATCACTATATATATATATATATGTAATATTCCATTCCTGTTCAGAGAAAGACATATTTTTTAAGAATTCAAAGAAAAATAGTTTAACAAATTAAAGTTAATGCTATTTTTGTCCCATTGAATTTAACTTTTATCCCCATATGACTTCTGCCACAAAAGAAAGTTTACACTTTGCACTTTTATCGACTTTGATGCATGGCCATCAATCATTTTCAGATGACTTGTTCAAACGAGAAGACACAGGCATCTACACACATTGGAGCAAAAACATGACAGGAAAGATGGTGGTGGAAGAGTATTCGAAAAATTTACCGCCTTTTAAAGAAACGAACTTCAATTCGGCTTAAATGTGTCCAAAAGAAATCTGCACATACCAATGGAAGCTCCGCAAAAATTTATTTTCAGGAAAAGAAAAATTTTTCTCGTAAAAGTTTTAAATGAATTGCGACTCACATTGAATGGTAACATTTATTTATATTTTCTTTTACATTTTAAAGCTGCCTTCCTCTATTTCCAGATGGTCTGGTAAAATATTTGAATAAATGTTAACCTTACATTCGACGGATTACTTTAATTAATACAATTCATTTTTATTTTAACTTAAGGATTTATATTTTATTTCAAAAAAATTGTTTTAATATAGATATCTTGTGTATATTTTTAACTATATGTAAAACACCCACACACACACATATATATATTATGTTTATATATACCAGGATTGCTATTTATATTTCTCGCCTTGGCAGCAGAAAGTGTTGCTATCCTCTCGAGATCTCTACTAGATATATATATATATATATATATACATACAAACTTAAAATGTCAAAGACATTATTCTTTTGTTGAGTAATGAAACTGTAGTTATGTGTTTTGCGAAATTTTTAATTCTCAATAAGTGTTGCGGGGACACTTATTGAAGACAAAAATTCATTTATGAAACATTAAATCCACAAATTTGAAGTTCGTCAGGAGTGATCATTTTGCTAAATACATATACGCTAAGAACGGGTTTTAAGAAAATCGACTCCTATGGGTTACGGGGGCATAAGGTAAATATACTTTGACTTTAAAATTTCTAATCCTGTCCTTCTCAATTTAAGAAAGAAGGTTATAAGAAGGTTTTTGAATACAACACAATGCAATTCTCTCTCTCTCTTTTTTGCTTAAATGTATATTAATTACTAATATAAAGAAAACGTAGTCATATAATATCATTAAATACCTTGCGACGTTGGTGGAAAACGGCTATTACATATATTGAAAAATGTATTTTACTTTGTATTGCGATCAACATGTTACTGATAAAACCAATACTGTTTTTCAGTTATCTTCATCACAAATTTGATAGGAACTCTAATTTACAATTCCATTGAATAAAGAATTTTTCCTACCTAATAAATATAAAACGACAATTAATTTAAAACCTTAGTCGCATTGTACTTTTTTATCTTCTCGTTCAAAGGAATTTGGCATCTATAAAGGTTTTTATTTAAATACATTTTTTTAAACACAAAAAAATATTTAAAAGCAAAATGAAGTGTTTTTAAGTGTTTAAATCAAGTGCTTGAAGTAATTTCTTTTTGCTTGTATGTAAATATAATTCATATAGAACAATTTTAAACTCAACTCTACAGATTTTGTAGGATCTATAATATTCAGATACATAGAATTCTTTAAAACGAAGCAAACATTTTTGTTTTTTTTACTTTCTTGTGTGTGTAGTCACTTTTTAAAATTTAAAAAATTCATAAGTTTTTAAGATGATATATTTGCTTAAAGTAATTGCAAATTTTATTATAAATTAAAAATTCCCTATAAGAACTAAGCTAATAAATCATTTTTTATATATAATTAACAAACAATCCGTTTTAGATTACACCTGCTTTAAATTAGACAATATAACTGAATTAATGATGTAATAGCGTACATATGATGATTTCTGTTTTACTGATTTAAAATTTTTTGTTGAAAAATTTATATTTTGTTCTAATTATTAAAGGTATGCAATAATGAGAAGATTAAATAAATCTATTAAATTTTATCATTTAAATATATGAAGTTTATTTTTTATTCTTTACACACTAAAAATAAAGTTTGCAACTATACTAATAATCTGCTTCTTTTATCATTAATAAGTTTCGACAACATTTAAATTTATGCGTGCTTGCTTTAAATATCAATAAGATACAAAATTGTAGTTAGAAATAACCTATATAATTTTTTTTATAAAATAAAAAAGCCGAAATAGTTGGAAAAATTTAATTTTTTATTTAACATGAACTCTCTAATATTAAGAAAAAGAATGTATAAATTTAACTCAAGAAATATCTTAACCACTATTGTAAAAAATTAAGTTCTTTTCAACTATCACATATTTTTCCTTGTTTATCTTTTTTCTACTCAATATGGAAATAAATTTTTCATTGTGATTCAGACTGAAACATTTATTCAAAAGGCCTTTCGTGTAAATCTTAAACACAGAGCCAGTTTAAGCTCATTTCGGTCCCGAGGTGCAGATGATCTACAGTCGGGGTGGGCATTAAGTCAATCGCGCGATCTCGACCGGCAGACCACCAATACATTTTAAGGTGATTGCCTTTATGTAAGCCCTATGACTCCCGTACTAAACGATTAATACTTGTGGAACACCGAAGCCAGTTAGACTGAAATATGGGCATGCGACTATATGTAGATTAGGGATCTCCAACCAGTGGCCCACAAATGGACCATTGAAGGCATTTTGCTACCATTAATTTGAATTGGAGGCAATTTTTTTTAAAAATAAAGAGGCATTTAATGTTTTTGTCATAAGAAATTCCATTTATTCTGTTATTCTTGATAATTAAAAGATTTCACTGAAACGTTTGATATCTATTAAAGATAACATTTTCTGAAAATGAAAAGTTTTTCAAAAGTGTCACTGTATCATAAATATAAAAAATCTGATTATGCTTAAAATCTCAGAAAATTTCGGAAAATGGTGGACTCTTATCTTTAACAGAATTGTTCTGTAACTGTAGTACTCCTATAGGGTGTTCAACCCTCAATGTAATTGCGCCAAATGACCAGTCAATTCGGATAAAATAGCCTTCGATATTCATATTAGCTTATAAACAAATTATTTTTGTCTGTGAAAAGCATCGGCGTGACGTAATCGGCAGCACATCGGAGTACCACGCTGTAGGTCAGAGTTTGAGTCACGCAATCGGCCAAAACTTGCTGTTTTTTTTTTTTTCTCCAATTTATTTTATTATTTATTTCTAGAATTAAATAAATTTATTTTTTCAAAAACTCCTTGATTATTAAAGGATATATTCTATATAATTATAGTAACTATTTCACATTTTTAAAATACAGAAACAACTAATATATGGTATAACTACAATTACATCTGTCCTTAAAATCCAGTGGCCGTGGTAGCCGAGTGGTATAAGTATCGGATCGTGGCTTGCCTTGTCACGAGTTTGAGCCCAGTACCACTAAAGACCCGACGTGTAGGGCAGCGATGAACGTAAAATCAGTCGAGAGCTGAAAAGTCCTCCCGTTGGTGTGGTGTGGTAGTTAGGAGAGATGGTGCCAGCTCAGGTGTCATATATATATATGTGTGTGTGTGTGTGTGTGTATTAAAAAGAGACCTAAAATGTATTGTAATCTTATGGGACACAGTTTATTTTATTTTATTTCTTAGATTTCTCATGCATAAAATTTTATTTTTTCCAGATATATTTTCTTACAATTTTTAATTTTACTGTCATTGTATTATTAATGTTTTACCAGAATTTTTTCTGATGTTTTGAAATTGAATTCTCGTTAAAATTACAAACAAATAATAAATAAATAAACCATTTTTTGTTCTTATATTCCAAGTAAATGAATAATAAATAATAATTATATATTATAATGATGTCAGAAAAATAATTTTTTATAAGGGCAAACACACACATATTATTCCGCCTGTTACTTGAATTACTTAATCAAAGTTATTGATTCACGTCTTTCTATACATCGTATCGACACGGTCATGGTTCTTTTCCATTTACAAAGATTTCCTGGACTATTAATAGTCCGGTTTTATTTCAGGTATACGTATTAAGTACCAGCGTCCTCTTTTTATTTCTGAGAATGTATCAATTATGTTACCTTTAATTCCAGTTGAACACTTTTTATCTCTCAGATTACCTCTCTAGGTTCGATGTGCTAGGATTACCAGTGCTCCATTTTCTACAAATCACTTCCCATTTTCTCGTTTGGTTAGCAGAAATTTACAAATTTATGTCCATTTCTTATTGCTGAATATTGTCAAGAAGAAAGTTTCTGATAGTTTCTTTGTCCCATAAAAGGAATTTAGATATTTTACGTGGTTTTTATTTCTTTCTGTGAGAAGGAATATAGCTTGGGAAATACAAAATTTTCTTTCGTCAAACATTTTTCTTCATAAATACAATTTCAATAAAAATAAATGCGTACAATTTGATAAATGTAATTCAGAATGATAAAAATTTTTTGAAAATAAAAATGAAGATTTAAGAATTTCAATAAATAGAAATTTCTAATATCGCATGCTTTTTTTTTAGTTTTTCTTGCATCAATTTTTTTATATACACTTTTATGTTTTTGCAATTAAGATGAAAAAATTAAATTAAAATAATTTAAGTGAATATATTGTTGCTAAACTTCCAAATGTTAATTACTCTGCAAGTAGAAAACATTTAATGAAAATTTTAATACGTTATTAATCCCTATTTTCAAATTTATTTCTCTGTGAATCAAATTCAGATAAAGTGAATCTATATTTTGATAAATTATTAATTTTTTTTATCTTGTTTAAATGGGATCTATTTGACTTAAAGTTATATTTTCAATTTCATGTAAAATATATATTACGAAAGCCACTGCAGGGAATATAGTAATTAGTCTGCGTAAATCGTCAGTGTGTTGCAAGATTAACCAGTTATTATAACTGTTTATAGTCCAGATAAATTGTGTCATAGCAAAGATACCAGCTTAGTGCAAGCGAAAATCTTTCAAGCAGACCAAATAGTTAAAACTGAATAACGTGATTAGACTCAGAATATCTGATAGGAAGAGTATCAAGTATTTTAACGAACAATCATCTATGGATTAGTTTACGTCAAGATTTCCCCATTTATGAAGAAGAGGGTTGGGGGAAGAGATTGTTTTGCTTATTTTTATCATTTTGCGATACGCTTGGTCGAACTTGGTTTCATCTAGTTTATCTTTTCGCCACAAAAGCTGCAACTGAAATTTTGAAGATAGTGTGCACAAATTGTGTGGATTCTGGAAAATAAATTAGTGGTACAAACGGCCAAATATTCCTGATAGAAAATTTGAAATAACTGGAGATATATTTTTTCACTATTTATAAAGTCTTGATTTAATTTTTTTAGTGATATTACAGAAGAAAAGAACTACAGCATTGGGATTGATCAACTCATCTCTCTGGACTATTCATAAATGGAATTTTTGTTTTAAAATAATGCATTCAGAAAATTAGAAGTGAAAAATGCGTATCTCCTTGTTTAACTGCCAGAATAACAGAGGAACTTCGAACTCCCTGATTAAAATTTCAATACTTAATACCAGTTTAAAATAATAAAATATATTAATTCGGAAAATTTTAAGAAAATAACGTTGCTGAAGTAATATTATTCATCCTCGAACAAATATGTTAATATTTTATTGAAAATTGACTGTGCCCACGTCAACTTTTCATAGTTCTCGTCAACAACCAAGTCCGAAGATAATTCTAATAGTGAAATCCAAAAATTGTGAAAATGACCAAGAGGTACAAGTTGTAGGGACACAATAAGGAAATTTAAAAGTCACAATCAAATCAACTAAGTGGTAAAATTGGAAGATATGATTTTGTAAGTAATGTCTCAGAAGTATCGGAGCTACTTGTTTAAATTATAAATGTTTTTTTATATTATTTCTCTTTGCGTCTTCTTAAGTAATGCGTGCTAAATAACTGTGTTGCGTAATAATTGAAATATAACTAATTTCCTTGAAACATCATTTTGATTCAATTGGAAACGAGACTCATCAGTATAGGCAACGTTTTTCCAGTCATCAGCAGTTTAATGTCGGTGTTGACGGGCACAGGCAAGGCGTAAAGCCTTGGGTCGTGCAATCAACAAGGGTACACGAGTGGGCCTGTTGCTCCGAAAGCCTATATAGATGGTGCTTCATTGAATGTTTCACACAGTGACCCTTGTTGATGGACCAGCATTAAAATCTGCAGCAATTTGTGGAAGGTTTGCACGTCTCTCATGCTTAATGATTCTCATCAGTCGTCGTTGGGTCCCATTCTTGCATGATATTTTTCCGGCCGCAGTGATGTCGTAGATTTGATGTTTCACTGGATTCCCAATATTCACGGTACACTCTTGAAATGGTCGTACGGGAAAATCCAAATTTCATCACTACCTCGGAAGTGCTATGTCCCATCTCTCCTGCGCTGATCGTAGCACCAGGTTGAAACTCACTTAAATCTTGATAACCTGCCATTGTAGCAGCAGTAGCATATCTAACAACTGTGTCAGACACTCGTTGCCTTATATACGCTTTGCCGACCGCAACGCCGTACTCTGATTGGCTCCATACCTCTTTATTTGCATATGCATGCCTGTACCAGTTCTTTTGGCTCTTCAGTGTATGTTAGATCTTCTGTGTGTGAGTGTTGAGATAGTTACCACCCTAGTATCTCTATTCTCTAAAAGTGAGCTGTGTTTGCTTGAGTTAGTCAGGACCATTAGCAACGATTGGTTCTCAATGGGTCATAATCGTTTGGCTCATTAAAAACTACCATTACCCAACATCAAAAACGGTGTCTTCTATAATGAGCCAGATTTACAAGCAGAATGTAATAACACATAGTCGTATTTCCGACAAGTCCACACTTCTTCAGCAATGATAGTGCCCTGAGAGCTGTCCTCGACGATATAACAAATAAAATCCGAAAGCTGTGTTGAACGCAACAATGCGTATCATTATTTGCAGTTGATATTGTAGGTGCCCTTTGCTATTATAGTCAGTGACATACATTATGATGCACATTTATCATCGGTATAGGAAAGCTTAGGCTCATTGGGTAACTCAACTACATCGTAAAGAATAAAAAGGATGCTGAAAATAAAATGTTCGTGGACCTTTTCATGTCATATTAGGAGGGAAGACCATTCTTCGATCTCATTCTGACTATTGAAGAAATATTGTCTATGTAGGTGGATGATTTGTGCTACTGTTTCCGACCGCCAATGAAAGGGATGAAACAGACATGAAGACATTCTAGAGCGAAATAAAGGACATCATTTTCTGGGGTGGATGAACGAGCGTACTTGAAAAGACATAACTATAGAGCGCATTTATGGTATTTACGAGATCTGTACTTTTGGAAATATGTTTTAAATACTGATTTGTTTTATAGAATTACAAATAATATATATATATTTAAATTCTTTGTAGGTAAATCTCAGGCTTTTTTTTTTGTGGAAATTTTAAAAAAAAGCTATACCTAAATAATGAATATTCCAATCTAATTATATATATGAATTTGTTTTTGTGCAATCATTTCACTGTAAATCTCTACTCTTTATCGTATTTTTCTGTAATTATTCCATGGCATGGAAATTAATGTTCTAATTTCAATAGTTTGTTGTTAATAGAATGTTTAGTAAATATTAAAAAAACTAGAAGAAAATTTAACTATGTTTGTAAATATTACCAAAAACAGCAGTCCGTTTAATAATTATTATTTTTCTTAAGTCCTCAATATAGATAAATTCTATATTAAAATTATAATTACGTAATTAAATATATTAAGAATCAAAGCACTGTTTTAATTTAAAGGTTTGTTTGCTGTCTTAATACCTTTTAAATTCATCCTTAATTTGTAAGTTATTTACTAAAAACCTTTACATTTATATAATATACATTTTAATGCAGTGCAAATAGTTATGGCTTTATTACAAATCGGATAAAGATGTGATTCAGTTTTAATTTATGCACTTTTTAAACACAATGAAATATTAGCTCATTCATTATACTAATTTGTTTGTAATTGAATTTTTAATTAATTTTCAGTTATTAGGAGATTTCGCTAAAATAATTTTGCGGAAAACCACTTATAATGCATAAAGTTTACTACTTTATTACTTGTCTGAAATTGTAAGTGAATAGTGAAATATATTTAGTACTATTATTGGGAAATAGGTTTTTGACGGGAAGCAAAGTTGACACATAATGTTCGCTTCAAATGTTTGTGATTTTCAGCATAGGAAAGTATGAGATTTAAGATCTGATTTCGAAATAGTTTGATTAATAGAACATACCGAAAAGTTTCCTTATTGTGCATTAAAATAATAGTGCACAGGGGCAATGATCAAAGATTTTAAAAAATAGTGCTTTTATGTAGCAAGTCTTGTTCTTTTTTCGGGTACCATTTCGCAAGTAAAGTAAGCTTTAAAATATCTGAAATATTTATACATCTGATATCTCAAAAAAGTACTTAAGAAAATTTAGTATCACTCTTAACTCACGCGTAAACATATATACACATAGTCAGACTGATGCAAGGAAGTTTTATATTAGCAGTTCTTATATAATTCAGTTTCATATATGGCAGTTTTTATTATTGATTTTTTTAGTTATATTGTTGCACTATTCTCTAACATATGCATGTTGAATGCCATCCTCTAAATAACACAATTGTAGACTAAGTGTTTTCCTCTCAGGAAGCGGATATAGGAGGGCCACTTCTCCGATTGTATTCATTTATACAAGATACTAAATATAAGTTAAATAAAACATTGGTAGTTTTACACGATTTGTGTACTGTGCTAATTCCGCATTGGCTCTAACAGAGGTACATTTTAAAACCAGTTTAATAAGACAAAGGACCTACCATGCTTTATTTCCCCTTAAAATCAAGAGTGACTTTGCTTGATGATTTTCTTATAACAGCCTTCATGTTTATATCAGCCAACCTGTATCTATATTTAATATTGTTTATCTGTATGCAAGACAGATTTTGAACACTAGTATTTCTTCATTCATGAGAATTTTTTTTCAGTTGACAAATATTTGTAAAAGTCAATGACATAGCATTAAACATTTTCTTCACATTGGAATATGATTTCAAGTCAATACGTCCAAGCATTATCTTCCCAGATGTTGTTTCAATATTAACAGTAAAAGAGTAAATTCTAAGCAGAACTCTAAACAATAAAAAATAAACCCAATTGAAAAAAAAGAAACAAAATGGAGGCTATACTTGTAAAATAATTTGATATAACTTTTTCTTTAAAATTTTATAGCCACAATGAGCTCTTACTCTCTCTCTACTCGACTTCTACTTCCTTTATATATATGTTACCGGCTAAGTATGAAATGCCGGCCTCTATAGCATGCCTAGGCAATGTATAGAATGCCGGACGTTTTTAGGCAAAGTATGAAATAAAGAATTATTTCATACTTTGCCTAGGCATTGTATAGAATGACTAAAGCTGTTTAGGCAAAGTATGAAATGAGGTCATGATAGGGTTAATATATCAATGACGTACATTTCTAGAAAATACAAATATTATTCTGACAAAATAATGAGAGTGACATTAAAAAACTATTCAAAATACGTAAAGGAAAAAGAAGATTGTACCAAGAAAAATTTATGTCTTTCTTTTATTAAGGAAAACAAAATTTTCAAATAAAAAATAAGAACTTAAAAATAAAATAAAATTAATCTACTTATTGCAACATGGTAGGCTTGAATGGCATTTTGAATTACATTTCATTTCATTTTTTACGCTAAGATCATTCTTATTCATTCAAATTTTTTCATAATTCCTTTTGTCCATATTCTGGAGATGTTTGTCAAATAAGGTCTATTACAAATTTATGTTCATTCAAAAATTGACAAATTTGTTGAGTAGTGTTGAGTGCCACTGATAATTGTAACGTGTGCCATAGGTTGCCTACCCCTGCTATAGACTATGACTCCTTCTCTAACACTACAAGTTGCTTCTCCATTTTCATGCAGCACAGGAAAAAACCAATTTTTTGCTGAAAAAGTTTAAATAAAATTGACTATTTTGACACTCCAAACAAACCACAATGTGCAACTGACAAATTCTGAGCCTGAGGCCCGGTTAAAAGTCTCCGTGCCTTGCCACGCAATATTCGAAAGGAATCGGAGATGTTTTCAAAACTTGCCCGGTTTCTCATTAGGCATTCTATAGAATGCCTAGGCAATGTGTGAAATAAGAATCATTTCATACATTGCCGGCTAGTCTTAGGCATTCTATACAATGCCGGATTTCATACTTTGCCGGTAAAATATATATATATATATGTGTGTGTGTGTGTGTGTGTGTGTGTGTGTGTGTGTGTGTGTGTGTGTGTGTGTGTGTGTGTGCGTGTGTGTGTGTATAAAAGTAATATGTATTGAATAAGAATAAAAATAAATTAATATTTCCACATTGAAATAATTTTGCAATTTGTATGTTATCATTCAGTTTATAGTGTAATAAGAAACAACGTATATGCGAACTCTCCTATCAATTATAGGACGTTATATTTATAGGATACTAGTATTTTTGATGAATCAAACTATAAAAATAAAATAATTTAAAAATACACTCACATTTTTAGCTTTTTCTTAATATTTACAATGAATTAGAAAAAGGCGTAAAATAAATATTGTTTTTATATAAATATAGATATAAATAACAGTCAACAGTGACATCTCCAAGATTTCTGCATCTGGTGCTATATCTAAAACAATAAATATATTTTTATTAAACGATAAATTTCTATATTTTTGAATATTCTATTTTGATAAAGCACTGCAACAATTTCAGATTATTTAATCATATAAATAACTTTGATTCGAATTTTGAATGGAAATTCAAATAAATTAAATTTAATATATCACTAAAGTAAAAATAAATGTACTTAGTTTCAATTTACATTAAAAATGTGTTCATTTAAAAAAATAAATAACATACACACACACATACAGAGAAAGAAATCATTTGATTTCGTCTAAAGATATTTTTATTGTAAATAGACTAACGTAGTTGAAACAAGACAATTAAAAATAACTCAACTTTTTCTTTTCTACATTTCTTTTCCGATTCAAAGTAGGTTAAATATTTATATTAATGTGTAAGTAAATTATGTTATTCTATTGTTTCATATACAATTATGACATACTGTTTATCTTTCGCAATTAAAATACAATTTAAGATCTACTCTACAGATTTATCTATAGAAAATGTTATTATTAATCTTTTCAAATTTTTAATCATAATCAAGTTTATTTAATATAAATAACACACGGCTTAATAGTATAAACTCCAAACTGTATATCAACAAAAAGAAAGACTTCCATTAGGTTGAAGTCATCAATTTACGTCAAAGAGAAAATCAATTTTGATTAAATTACAGCAAAGTTATATATGTTCGCTTTCGCGCGTGCACTGCGCTGATTCACTACACATATTTTAAATTAAATATAAAATAGATTACACCACACATAAAATGGCTAGGACTAAGATAAAAAGGAATTTTATTCGAGCGTTCTCCATACGCTCTTACCTTCCTCGACGTTTACACATACACTGCACTATTATTACACACTAACGCCCTCTCGCGACAAATATTCACTTGTTGCTATGGGCGGCTCAAAACTTATGCGTTCAACACCGAACATCCACCCCCGGGTTGAATGACACATTCAATAATTTTCAGATAACACAATAATACACAAAACCAATGTTATACACACAATACAAGCCAATAATACACAATACAGAAAAAACTAATACACAACACAGAAAACACTAATACTCAATAAAAGTAATATTGTTCAATAAACGAAAGGTAAAGTACTCAAACACACAAATTTTGATTGACAAAAAAAAAATAGACAATTTTGAAATTTTCACATACATTATTCACTTGGAAAAGGTAAAATACAAAGTTTAGTTATTGGACGTTTAAAAATCTACTTTAGTTTTCACTAACACTACTCTAATTTTATTATTTTACCATGATACACTTCAAGAATTCTACCTTATTCTTTTCAAAATACCATTTATTTCTATTCTGAAGTGTACTCAAATAATTATTTGACCAACGTTTCCAAATTCAATGTTGAACACTTTTGTTTGTTTGTTTTGCCACACTTTTAACCTGTTATCAGACACCCAGTTTCCCGACCAACCAGGAAATGATCAGGGGTCAAAGTGTCAACATCCCACTCAACACATTCTTCACACACAAAATTACACAAATTACCTCGTAATTATTAATAATTTCTCTACGTCTTTAACTCTAATTTTGTGCCAACAGCATTGGTTGTGTTGTCTGAAAATACATTGCTTTGATCTTTCTCGTCTACTAAGATATCAGTTTTTAAAGCTGCAAATGAAAAGCTTTACGCGATAAACTAACTATTACTAGTGACACGCCTTTGTCACCATGCACACGTTTCGCACACATAGACTTTATATTTAAGACTCATTTTCTTAAATTAGGATACTTAATCCAGAGATTCCACAAAAATCTATTTCCACTTTTGCTTAAAGGAAATCCCCTGAGAAATTTTCTCATAGTAATTGACCCATTAATTTGAGAACAAGTAACGGGTTTGGTCTTAAAAACTATACCAACAAAAATACATAAGTAAATACAAATCAGCACATTCACATAAAAAAAGTATCAATTAAGAGTTATCTTAAAATGTTGAATAATAGGGAAAATATTGATTACATAGCAAAGAAATGCACATGGGAAAATTCTCCAAATCTAATATTAAGTAGTAGTTTAGGAAAGATACTTAACTTTTCCTCACCTTTACATTAATGTAGTAAATACAAGTGAAGAAACCAAAATTACTTTACTATAAAATATCAAACTCTCACAATAGCTTTACTGAATTAATTCTAAGAGTTACATATATAAAACACTAAACACGTATATAAATTCCATAATAGACAGTTTCCTTAGCAAATTATGAAAAACTCCACTTAAATGAATATTAAGGTCAACACACATATGCATACACAACGTTAATAAAAAAACATATAATAATAAAAGATACATTCCCATGTATTGTCCAAGTCCAATGTACAAGGATTAATCACTTATCTCCTGACTCCTCAAGAGTGTTCGCTTGGGAGTCAAACGTCCATTTCCGCTCCTGTATCAACTGGTGGTGCAAAGTTAGCAAGATTCCGGCGCTGCTTCTCCTTTTAGTTTTCCATGTACTCTTAAGAGCTCCAATACTTTTGAGAACGGGATCCGATTTCACCTCTTTAATCGCTCTCACCAGCTGGCGTCCACCGAAGGGAAAAGGGGGTCTCCCTCCTCTTTGGGTAAAATTTTCTCTCTTTCATCTCTTCCGTCCACAACGCGGGGGTCACGGCTTTTCTCTCATACCACAAATCACCATATCAGGCAATTCCCGGTTTCGCTAGCCGTTTAAAACACTATTTTGAAGTTTTGGAGAGTCTATGCCACTCATTCTAGACTTAAATCTAACCTTTTTTTCTCGCACCGTTGGTCGTTGATAAAAGGCAGTTTCCGAGTAGGTTTTTCTACTCGCTGAACTTGCGGAATATTTACGCCAATGATGTTGCAATAAATATAACGTTGTTTACGTTTTTAAAATTCGGGCTAAAAACACACTTTTGTTTTAATACTTTCAATTTCATCATCATCTAAGTTCACTGGCTCTTTACTAAGCACCACTGATTAGTATCTTCTTTAGCTGTCTCCCCTTTATCACATCGACTGACGTTTCTTCATACATCTCTGTTGGCAGAAATTAGCAGTACCTAGGTAAAACCCTTTCTTCCGTAACAGTGACAGGTTGTGCTACAGCATCTGACCCTAAATTCAAGTATTTGGCCTTCTCGTTCGCTTTCAAGAGGAAGAATTCTCTGTTGTTTGAGGTAACCTCCAGTTCTCATCTGACTTTTCCGATCCCATTTCGTCTTTCAACACCTTCTTCGCATGCACCAGCGTCAAAACACTATTTGCCTTTCGTTGTGAGAGATTCGTTTTTATTATCACTTGGTGAGGAAAATAGACACTGAGTCATTCGTTGCGATAAAAGGATTTTTTACCCTCTCAATTATTCCCCATCTAATAATTTTGAAAACCCATACAATACTCAGAATACAACACCTTATCACTTTGTCTTTTTCTCATAGGACTCGAGTCGTTCTTTTCTAAATTAAAATTATCACCAACTCATCACTATCTCTCTTTCCACGGAAAGTCTCTACCCTCATATCTATCATTTTTAAACGTACTTCTGTTTTAAACATTTCTGCTAACGTCCTCCTCACTATTACAATTTCGTTTTTGACACCACCGATTTTAACCCCTTAAAAGACTTTAATGTTGGGTATTTAAATCACTATCTCTAATTAATCCACAGTGAATCTTACTATCCCCTTCACCCTCAATCTCCCATAATCTCCGCCAACTGTACATATCCAAACACAGTATTTTTGTAAAAGTAGTCGAGAATCTCCACAATATATTTGGCTCCTGGTCTCAGTAATTGTAAAATATTTCGCGCCCAACAACACATCAATTTCACTAGAATAGAATTTATAATCCGCTAATTTAATTTCGCTTGGTTTATTTAATGAAACATTTATTATTTGGAGACGGAGTTAACCAAGTTATCTTTTTTACAACTACACAAATTCTAGCTCCTTTTTGAAACTTAAATCATCATTACATATGGGAGGTCGTACTTCATTTATTCTCATTAGTTGACCTCATTTAAACACGATACCAACAAATTAATTCTCTCATTTTATTGTAATCTATCCAGTAACAATGTTTCGTAATGCAGCTCTGATTGACTCCCCACAGTCTGTGCGCTCTTACCTCATGTAAGATGCCAAATCTATCTCTAAGGAAACACTGAACACCTTTTCATCACTCAGTAAAAACTGTTTTCTTTTATTTCTTAAGAAACTCGTTGCTACGAACGACTTGTTTTCTTCACTCCCAGTTTGGGGAAGAACGACGCGATTTGACCTTTCCGGTCCCCCGAACACATCTGCGAGGGGGTTGGGAATGGAATTCTCAACTATTTGGGGAAAACGATTTGGGGTATCTTATTTTCCGGTTTGGAAAAGTGAATAAGACGGTTATGTGGCTTGACAAAAATTTTCGCACTGCAGCTTTTAACTGCAGTTAGGTGAAAAGCATTTGAAACACAAATGATTACTTTACGAAATCCACTCTTCTGACGCTGAGAGATTTAAATTTTTGGGCACGAATACAGCGGATGGAATTTTCGATTTGCAACAAAAATGATTTCAATATTTTATTAGAAATATTGGTGATTTTATTGGCTTGAAATATTATTCCATCGATGATCATAGACTCCCACATGTTTAAACTTAGGAAATAAATTTCACTCTAAATTTTCCCTTTGACGATATGGAAAAACAGCCTACCACTCAAGGAAGCTGGGCTGTTGTGGCTTAAACCACATTTCGCCCCGCTTAACGCCAATATGCGTACTAATTCTTTTGGTCTATCGTCTCCTACGGTCTCTTATTCGATATAATTAATTCGCAAACTGATTTTGAAATCATTGACCCTCCCACTAAGTAATAGTACTAAAATTGCACCTTTAATCTAGAAGCGAATTGAACATAACTCTCGCTAGGTAATTTATGATTTCTTTAAATTGGATTTAAAACATCTCATAGGGGTCGGTTGAAATTTTTAACACAATTGTTCTCAATTTATTATAGTCACTTAATCCTTCTCTTCTCGAAGATAAATCATTAAGTTATTTGTCTTCCTAGAATATTCAAAAGAATTTCAGGTTTTAATTTCTCATCACTATTTTAAGGTTTTGAAGGTCTTTTCTGCTTGATAGAAAAATAAATTAAAGGACTCTGCTCTTTGGGGTACCGGGATTGTTAGTGTTTTAATGCTATTAATCAAGTTTTCAAATGTTACACTCATTGTGTAATTAAATTGATTTTCATTTGGTGTGCTGCACTTTTCTCGCCCGATTGATTACGTAATTTTTCTATTTCCAACTCCCTTCTAACTGTGACAGTTTAATTTTTCAATTTCTAGCTCCATTCGTTTTCATTTCCTTCTATCATTTTATCTCCTCCACACGCAATCAACAATAGCCTGATACGTTTCTTTATCATTTTTTAAGGGTAAATCTCACTTTTCTGTATTAATTTTGGAATCTAGAACTTTTAGCATGGTTCAGTAATAACTAACTTCAACTCTGCAATAGACCGCAATTCATCCCTTTAAATTTTCCCATGTCTATTTTCTCATAATTAAGTAAGGTTATCTCAATCACCAATAAAACAAATAAATCACAATTTAATTATCCCAACCACAAATTAAAGTTATCTCTACCAATAAATGAAACACATATAAATCACAATAATTATCTCAAAAACACAAATTAAGTAACTCAAATCCACAAATTAAAACACTCTATGAATCACAATTAATTATCTCAAAACACAATCAAAGTTATCTCTATCACAAATGAAACAAATATAAATCACAAAATAATTATCTAAACCACAAATTAGTGTTAACTCAACCACAAATTGACACCTACAAAATCACAAAATAACCATCTCAATCTCAAAATTAAAAGTTATTTCAACCACTTATAAACCACACATACCGTTCTCAAAACACAAATAAGAAAATTTAAAGACTGACCTCTCACCAAGTGACAATACCAATTTTCTTTCCTCTATCTAAAAAGGACGTTTCATTTGTGCATGTTGCCTAGAATAAATTCCTTTTTTCCAGTCTCAGGCTCTGACGGACCATGTTCGCTTTCGCGCGTGCACTGCGCTGATTCACTACACATATTTTAAATTAAATATAAAATAGATTACACCACACATTAAATGGCTAGGACTAAGATAAAAAGGGAATTATATTCGAGCTGCCTCTATACGCCTTACTCTCTCGACGCTTGGCACACACACCGTACCGCACTACTAATCTTTAATGCCCCTCAAGTAATAAATATTATTCACTTGTTGCTATGCATGGCCTAAAAACTTATGCGTTCAACACCGAACAAATATAAAAAGAAAATATGTATGTTTTCAGCTTCTTAGAAAAGTTATCCTTTACGCTCACTAGATCTGTGTTCATTAATAAAACCAAACTAATGCTACAAAGCTTGGATGTGAGCAATTAGTAAGGACCATTTTATCGAAAAATTTCAATAAGTAACATCATGATTTTCCTTTGACATTTTCTACGTCTCAATAACATTATAATTATACCTTATAGATTTAAACTTTTCATAAACTCGCTAAGTACTACCTGAATGCTCAAAATATATCTAGATATTCGAAAATAATAACTCATTCATTTCATCATAAATCATCTTCAGGTTTAAACTGGTATAGATTAAAATCAGGTTTAAAATATTTATTAAACGGCTGAAACTTAGAATGTCAGGGTTCCATCCTGATTTGTTGTAAAGATAAACATATAAATCTAATTAGACTCTACAAATTTTGGCGAAACTGTTATTTGAACACACTCTTAAGTAAATATAACACTCCCTTTTTAAAGTAAATATAAATTGAAATGTGTAGTATGTAATATTTGTTTCAATTCGAAAAGTTTTAAGAACTTCATTTTTGTTTTAGAGATTGTTACAAGGATCATTAATAGTTTACACTATTGCTAGATGAATAACACAGTGTTCAAAAAGTGCCGGTGTCAAATTATTCTTTACTAAATAATGGTTTTACATATTAGTTCCATTGCGCGGCAATAAGTTCCAATATTTAAATTCACTACTTTTAGGAAAAATATTTTTATTAGACTTACATTTTTAAAGTCTTTTTATAGTATATGAAACTTACAAGTTATTAATAAAGAATACATTCTCAGCTCTGAATGTTTTGGCAACACATTTCATTAACCCATCATTAAAGAAAAGAATCCAACACAAATATTACGCTAAGAATATATTGTTAGACGCAATCTCCAGAAATTGTTATAAAACTTTTATTATTACATGCAAATTAATTTTTAAAAGTATTTTGTTATTGTTTTGAAACAAAGAAATAAAAAAAAAAAAAACGATTTATACTTCAAACACCATGCATTTCAGCAATAAAATTATTTACGATTAAGCTTAAGTATTTGTTTATTATAGTAGAAAATTGAGGCTGCAGTAATCCTCATTGACGACAAACTGGTTATTTTGAACTCCATCCAGCATCATGAAGAACACAATTGAGTTATTGAAATTTCACTCTTCAACTCACCAATAGTGTAAGAAATTTGAGCCCTGAATAGATTCAAGTTTAAAACACTTTGCAATTCACACTATTAAACTCTTAGTGCCAATTTATACTCAAATCTATGAACCGACATACAAGTTGGCAAATATTATAATATTTCTCGACGAAAAAGAATATTCTTAATTTTAGTCAATTATAATATTTTAATATACCATTTATAAAAGGTATTGAAATTTATTTAGTATAATAAATTATATATTTTTTTATTGTTTTAAACTGCCCACTAATAGAAGTTTTGGTACTGTATATAAACTAGACCCTAATTCACTCCACTACTATATATATATATATATATATATATAAATTATTGATATATCTATGTCCTTGCATTAAGCGCACGATTATATTGAAAACACTCTTTACAACTCTCACATCTTGATTTAAAGAGGGCAAGAATTTGAATAATACTTAAAATTGGTGTAGAATTGTATTAATTCACCGAACTAACACAGTTCAAAAAGTGGGAAAAATTTTATCAATAAGCCCAGTAACCTTTGTTGAGAGCTCTGGTTTTCAAAAGTTCCGTTCTTAGCGGATTTCAATCAACAAAAGAAACGTGTACCACAAATTTCATAATTATAGGTCTAGTGATAACGGGTTTTATTTTTCTATACAATTCAGTTACTCCTCTCTCAACCCTCCCTCATTCCTTAATGGATCACTATTGAACAAAATAAACATTCTAACAAATTTTTAAGTATGTCGGTCCAAATACCCTTATAACTACTATTAGCCTCACAACCTGTTGGGGGTCTATTTAGCAAAAGACTGTTCTTAATGCATCTCTGCAACATGAAACGAACATGCCTACCAAATTCCAAGTCTC
The DNA here is from genome assembly GCA_019973955.1 of Trichonephila inaurata madagascariensis. Classification (NCBI taxonomy): domain Eukaryota; kingdom Metazoa; phylum Arthropoda; class Arachnida; order Araneae; family Nephilidae; genus Trichonephila; species Trichonephila inaurata. Next base: position 13,615 of record BMAV01001492.1, on the reverse strand, counting down.
TTACGTCTAAAAAGTTAAGAAAAATAAATGATTATTTATAACCTTAAGTCACAAACACCACAAGTTCAATTTTCGCAAAATCCATTTTGTAGAGGATCTCTACTTCCTTAAATGGAATCTTGTTACTTACCCCAGAAGACGTATGCGTCTAATAGTTTAAAGATGGTACACTATCTATAACTCCATCTGAAGCCGATGGAACACCACTTCGAGGTGAAGTTTTCACAAAATCTGTACTTGACAAATCTCTATTTTAGGAAAGGAAAATATCAACTACCCCTTTTCAAATCTGAAGGTTTAATAGTTATTAAGATATCGTGATGAGTGATTGAGTAAGCGTACTCTCCTATATATACAGATATATTTTTTTAAATACATTGTCTCGATGTATATATAATATATATATATATAGAAAAATTGGTATAAAATTAATATAAACACCTGGTAATATATTGAAAACCTAACTTATTTCTTATTATGTACATTCACAAATGTAAAGGAATAATAAAATACTTTTCTTTGTCTATTCAATCAACGAATTATTATTGTAAATAAAATTTATATAAATGAATTCTGAAAATAATTGTCTGATTGTTTACTTAAATAAAGTAATTTTTTATGAATAGTTTATAAAATTATAAATAAATTTTTAGTTTAAGTGATTTTAAAAGTGATATATTAAATTTCTTGTGTACTTTTTTGCCGCGTAAAAATAACACGTTTTATTTTTTATTTATTATGTAGAAAAAACATCTATATGAATATTCCCAAATAAATTTCCTGAATGTTTACATTTGGGATTTGTCTACCACAAGGATGTCAAACTCAAATCATAACTTCTGAACCATAAAAACAAGGTTTAACTTTTAGTGGCAGCAAAAAATCAATATTTATAGAAGCATAAGTTTATTTTTTGAATAATACATTTTATAACAAACATTAAACAAAAACAACAAGGAAAAATTTAATGTTTACGTCGGGAGAAATTTTGATATTTTATTATATATTATTGTGTGCCGATATACTGACCGGGCAACAAAAATGTTCGGTTGGTTACCGCATGTGACCCTGCAATACGAGGCTTGACACCTCCTGGTCTATCATCATCCGAAGACAAACGTGGGAGAGTCCTTAATCAAGAAAAAATGGGATTCTTCTTACAACTAAGGTGTAGTTAGCAAGTATTTATTTTCTACATAGCGTTTCCTTAGAGACATTTGTTTCTTTTTTTGTACATATTCGATGCAGATTAATATATTACCTCATGCAGTTATAAAAGTTTTGTTTTACTCTACTGGATGAGTTTATGAAACAAAAATATAAATATATAATATGTGAAAAATTGTCTTGTTTGTACCTGGATGAGTTTATAAGAATAAACAATCAAAAAAATTAAGATGAATACAAAATATTAGAAGAAACAAATAAATACCGTAATGACAAAGAAAAATTTAATATTCTACGTTTTCTGGAATTAAAACAAATTAATTGAAGTATATTCTTGCATATATCTGCATACACTGATTATACCAAATATTCTATGCTAATGTCATAGTCACGGTAACAGTAGTCTAATGGTACTGAATCAGGTTAGGACTACGAACTCTGCATAGCATGTCCGGAGTTCGAGCCCTAGATATAAATAAAAATATGTTATATATTTTAAAGTATATATATATTTTAAAAATGGTTAATTTCAAGTATAATAATTATTTCCTCGCCTGCAATCAAAGTTATATATTTATCTTTTCAGATGAAAAATGATGGAATATATAATTGGGAGTGTAAAACTTAAGGCTTGTATTACTCCGATTTCTGTGAGTAATCATTTAATTCTTCATCCAACAGTTTCTTAACTTTTTCAATATGCAGTACGCTAACAGTGTTTTTATTTTTTTTTCTTGACGGTACACAATTTGTAATATTTCTACCATGAAGTAAATAGGAAGAATATAGGAACCCACACAAAAAATAATGCAACATTTTAGAGGAAAATGTAATTAATTTTAATTGACAAAAATAATATGTATATAAAAACCCAAGTTAGAATGCCGATATGACGATTGAATTTGTTGATTGCCGTTCACTTCTTCAAATTGGGAAAAAGGGGCTCCATAAGGGTACTCTCATTCCTTGTTTCGAACTGGTTTTTGAACTTCATTTGATATTTATTCCATTGATACATACGAAAAAGATAAGATGACACAATGTGAATGATGATCCTTAGAACTTTGGAACTTAAAGATGGGTACTCAGATTTGATTGAAATCCAAAGAGGAAGTTGAATGCATTGAATAAGAATAATATATTTTTAGGAGGTTTCGTAGGATATTTAAATTAAAATATCTTTGTCTAACAAAGTAAAACCTAACAGAGCTTGAAAAAGAAAAGAGAATCGTGCTCCCAAAAAAATATTTCTTGAGAATATCTTAAAAAAAAGTATTTTTCAGAATCACTCAGGGAACATTAAAAAGTGTTCTTTAAAAAAAGCCCCAAATCCAACCAATGCACGTCATATAAAAACTTTATAATAAATTGTGTATTTGTTTAATCTAGAAAAATCAGTTTTGAGCACCACCATTATTCGATTTTCTTATCCACAACCACAATATTTTCCGAAGTGCTGAAATATTTTCAACAATTTTAGAATGGACTTTTTACTGACCTCTGCCGATGTAATTTCCTTTCATTTTCTCAATTTATTTGTGATTCAGGTCCTAAGCTATACCCTAAATTTTTCAACTAATAACAACTATTGAATAGATATACCATAGAAATGAGTTTTTTCTCAGATTTTTCGGCAATATATATTTCTTGCTTCGTCAGTTACTGATATTTCTTCACTCAAACTTGAGGCAAAGTTACTATTGCTTGGTTCTTTGATAAAACTTCGATTATTTGCAATATTTCGTCCATATCTTGATATACGATTGTACGACCTTCTTCCGTGTGAATGTGTGTGATACTAATAGTCACGATATGATACTGAAGATAACGGAAAAGTTATACACTTATCGATGTTGATGCAAAGAAGCAAATGTAGCAATGATGTGATGGTAAGTAACACGTTCAAAAAATGTACGAGAATAATTGAGTATTAATCTGATGTAATTCTATAAAAAATTGAGAATTAGAAAGAAAAAAAAAACTAATAAAATGACATTTTAAGAACGAAATTAATAAGAATTACATTTGAATAAAAGAAGAAATAAAAATATTAAGAATACATTTCACAAAAGGAATTATATGAATATAACTAAAATATAAAAGTTGTGAATATTTTTTACCACTATTATTTGAAAAATGAAGTACAAATTAATGAAAATGTACCATTGAGAATAAAATTAATGAAAAATATAGCCAAGTATTGGGGGAAAAAATATATCGTTCCTTTATTAAGACAGGCCTGAATACCTTACGTGACACAATTTGGGAGCCTCAACTCCGACCAGTTTTTATATTTATTTTAACTTCTGAATTGGTATGGAAAAAATAATTCAGAAAATTATCTTCAATTACTCTAAAATCGGTATTTTAGTGTAAGATATTTAAGAAAAATTAAAAAAAAGATTCTAAGGCGATTACTCCAGGAATTAATAAATGATTTGCATCGCGATAAGCGGATGTGATTGTGAAACATGTTCTTAAAGAATTTTCATGCAGGTTTGGGGTTTTTTTCGTAAATTTTTGTTGATTTAGAGTTCATATGCTTAGTTACATATTGAATTTTATTTATTTCATTTTTAATTTTTGTTTATTCTTGTTTTTGTTTTCGTTTTTTTTTTACTCTTAGTCTATTTGTTGTTAAGGTCAGTATTTTTCTCTAGGTTTCTATGTTTTCTTTAGGTAGCCCAGACTGAGATTACCAGCCTGTTACCTATAACTAATTGTGATGTTAGAAAGAAACTTAAGACGAATAAGTATTTTTAAGTTGTTATTTTTTATCGCAACATCATTTTAAAAAACTTAAAAAATTTATTTTTGATAGATGTACGTTATCCAAATTTAAAAGATCTGCAGTGGGAAAATCTCTGTTAAGGTAACTAATTCTGTAAAGTTCTTCGCTCCTTCGAGGAATTTATTTATTTATAAAACCTTTTTCTTCTTATAATATCAAGCAAATTTTCATTTAATAAAGTTGATGGCCTTTTAAATTGTACAAGTTTTGCAGATAATAGAAATTAAATTATACACTTCAAAAAGACTGACGAAAATGATAAATTTTGTATAAAATTTATAGTGATGGACTAGGTTTCAATTGCGGAACACTGTTAATCATCCTGCATCCTGTTATGTGAATTAATGTCCATTTCTAAATCAGAGCAGCATAGAAGCAGTATACATATCGTACATCAGAGCAGTATACATATCGTACATATTGTTTTGAAAAGAAAATGTAAATAAGAATAACGATGTTTAACAAATTATGTTTTTGTGAGGGGTGACCAGTAAAAAAGGTCATAAGTCGAATAAAGAAATATTTATTAACAATAGACAGAAAATACAAAAATGAATTCAAAAGCATACATGCCTATCACATTTCGACATAATCACTAAGTTTGTTTAGGCATTTATCACAAAGCAGAACCAAGTTCTTAACCCGTTTTGGTTGAAATCAGGTTTATTGAGCCAGGTCTCAGCGGATGATTTCACAGCACTGTCTTGGAGTGTCGCAGGACATCAGAAACGATATGATGCACGCTACCATAGCTCAGTCCCAGCTTCTACGAGATTTCACGTAGGGTTACAAGTCGATCATTTTAAATCATTTTTCCAATTCATGCCGTAGTGATTTCTGCCGTTGAAGAACTTGGCTGGACACTCCTGGTATTATTGCGGTTTTTGATATCCTATCTGCCTGATTGAAAAAAGTGACACAATTTCATTTTTTTCCATAAAAATCGAATCACGGATTGCACTTCCAAGCAAGACCAATTTCCTAGAGTCTTGCCATTTCAATCGTCCTGAACCATCTGGGAACTTTACTACCTACCCGCAAACCAAGCTGTATGAAAAGTAGCGCCATTTGTATCCCCTCTGGGGAAAAGAAAAACTTCTCCACAATTTGTAGTTTTCAGATGCTGAGGCTTATAACATTTTTGTCTGATAATTCATCGTATATAATAAGTTATTTTGCAGTAGTTGAATATATATGAAGACACTTTTACTTTTCGTGATTCAAATTGCTTAAGAAAATTTTTCTGCTGGGATCTTCATGAGGGAGTGACTTTAAGTTAAATTAAGGTTTTCAGTGTTTGTAAACAGATAAATGGTAAAGCACATTCATTACCCGAATAAATAAAATGTATCAAATTCATATAAAGTAAAAACTAAAATACGAAAACTAGAAAGGAAAATGAACAAAAGAGCTCAAATCGTGATTCAACAAAGTATTTGTCTTATTTCCTCTTTTGAAATTAGCTCATCTGAATAATTTTAAATAATGCATTCCAAATAGAGTTTTTATCAAACGTTTCATCTTAAGCACACACCAATATGATTAATTTAAAAGCAAATAGCTTCTGGTACATGCTCGAATGTTATTTATCCTCCAAGAAAAACATACATGTTTTTAACACATTTATCTTGGGGTGTTGTTCTTCTACAATATCTAATAAATTTTTTCTCAGACCTCTTTGCGTTTAATAATCTATTCTGAATCATGAAATAAAAATTAAAAAATAAGTACTCCTTTCAGATCGCTTGTATTTAAAATACATGTTTGTTATGTACGGTGATTCTTAACAATTAGCATTTTATGAGCATGTCAAGCATGAACATGTATTTGTGTATGTGAGAAAAATTGAAGTTTAAAACTAAAAGAAAAATAAAATTGAAATGGAATTTATCAAGGACATATGTTCCAAATGAAATGTATGGAAATAAATTGCCATAAATATATTGACTAAATGCGAAGAAACTCCAATGAATGCTAATTTCAGCCACAGAGAGTATTTTTATTCCACAAATAGCACCGCATGAAACAGATTGCATGAAACATTTCGCCATTGTAATTCCTTTCAGAAACAACAAATTAAACTGTTACAAAGTTTTCGATGTCCTTATAACAGTGCTTATCACACTTTCAATACTGGCGGCCCCCTTACCAATCACAATTTTTATTGCGCCCTCCTTATGCATTAATAATGTACTGAATGCAATAATAATGTACTTTGTCACTAAAGCTACAATACGCGATCTTTTAATTAAAAACCCGTACAAACTAATAACATAAGCATTAAACTTTGTTTTTTTATTTTTTGAGAAAAAAAAAAATAAGTAATAGGAAAATTATTATTTTTTTCCTTTTTTAATTTTTTAAATAAGAACATTTCAAACACTGGGGGCCCCTAGAAGAAAAATATAGATATCAGCTAAATATAAAAAAAAACCCCCAAAGGTCTTTTCTAATCATAAGCAATCCTTTGAAAAACTTTGTTCTGCAAGAAAAAACCCAGGGAAGTCGCTAATCTTATTAAACTTGTTCTTAATTTATTTAAAAATTATTTTTAAAAAATATTCTGTCCCCCAAACACACACACTGATACATTAAAATATATCGACTGAAGCCCCCCTCCTTGCGTTTATTTATAAAAAAAATAAAAAATTCTTGAAAAATAGCTGAATTGAAAGGGAGAATAAAGCCAAGTGCTCGACAATTTTACAAAATGTAAATGATTGTTTTTTAAAACTTTGCTCAAATCATAATTAGCTTTAGGTGAACTGTAATTTTTAAACCCATGATTTAGATTTAGAAATTTATGTTACATAATGAACAATAATATAAAATTCCGATGAAAAAATAATTGTATTATTTTAATGTTTAAAGCGAAAAAAAACTTCAAATGTTTTAACCCGGGGGCGCCCATGATACTTTGGGCGAGGGGGGTTAAGAGTAACCCCAATCATTTTTATAATTATTTTTTTTTAGTACACAATAAAATGATAAATTCATGAATAATTTAATTAAAAGAAAAAAACTTTTCTACTTTCAAGGATTTTCAAATTTTTTTTGATAATTTGGAAAAATCCAAGAAAACTGAATACAAAAAAAAATTTAAATGTGGGATTAAAAAAACAAAAATAACAGCACTTTTGCTAACATTCAGGGGAAATTTTTTTTGAGCAAAAATGTCATATTTTTTTTAACTATTGAATTTTTCTGTCCCCTGATGTTCGACAAAGAAATTTAACTTTTTCTTGGTTGTTGTTTTGACAAAGCAAAAGGTATCTTCTGATACTTATGGCTTTATATTTTAGTTGATGGAGTTCTTTTGATAGCATTTGAAATTTTTCTTCATTTCGTTTTTCACCCGTTTTTCTCAAATGTACTTTTAATATGCATTAATTCAGCAGGTTCATCCCTTTTATCAGTTTTAACTTCCTTGAATTACAGATCAAAGATACCAAATTTCTTTATATATATATATATATATATATATATATATATATATATATATATATATATATATTCTGCTCATTTATCAAACATTTACCTGGTCATCATTCTGATTTACCAAACCACAATAAGTCGTACAACAATTCAATCAAAATCACTAAGTTATTCATAGGGGTTGTGTGTTGCATGAACACAGAAAATATTTTGGAAAAAAAGTGATCGCACCGAGAACTCAGTCAAAACAAGTACATTTTGTATAAAAATGTTTGTCTCTCCCAAAAAAGAGGGCGATATTTTACAAATATATTTTAATAAACTCATCCAGGAAAATCAAGGTGACAGGTGTTGATCTAATGAATGTGTAACAAGCCCTAATTGCACTGACGTCATCATTTCCCCAACTCCAAAAGACTGTATAACAACGCTCATGGAAAAAAAAAATCAGCTGCTGTAGAGTTAAGCACACAGTAGATTAAAACGGCTTAAGCAAGTGAAAATCAACTTACAAGAAAGCGAGGAATAATTAAATAACATTAAGACACACCCTAACTACTTCAACACCATCAGTAATTCAACACCCTATAAACTTTTCAATATCAAATGGGAGACCTTAAACCACTCCTGATCGTATTGTAACGATTTGCAGTCGTTCAACCTGTACTTCCTGGACGGAGGAATGTTCGTTACCCCAGTAGTAGGATAAAGGTTTAATGAGAGGACAATTAGCCCCCTTCCCTTTTCCCGTAGGGTTGAAGATAATTTGTCCACCTAGCCGTGAAGAATTATTTAATCTGAACAACTTTGCCTGTCTGTCGAGTTTCTTTGACTAAAAGTATTTAATTTTTAAAGGAGTCACTTTTCTTAGCGATCACACACAATCTGGTTAAATTTCTAAAATCTTCGTTTCTGTGAATAACGTAATTACTAATACTTAAAACTATTATTTATTTCATTAGCTATTTTTTCTAAGAAAAAACTCGGATGTTTGTCTTCTTTATGAGCTATTTAATTGAATCAGCAATATAAAAAAGGAAAAGAACCCTTAAAAAGTTTGGGGCAGTATATTTTTAAGCAATCTCACAATTTTTTTTTATTTATTATTTTTATTAAACAAGCTTTCGTGTGAGATTCTTCCATTAATATTTATTTATATTTATGTGACAATAATATAGCAATTTCATATGCAAGGAATGTGGGTTATAGAAACAAAATATCTTAATTACAAAAATTAATATTTTACCGTATGCAATTGATAGATACTTCAGCAGCAAATGGATTCTCAAGCATCTATCTTTTAGTAGTAACATTAGAGAAATAGTTGATTCAAATTCCACTTGAAACCCATGTGAGTTTATAGAGCAGTGCTTCTCAAACTTTAAATACTGGGGCCCCCCTTTTCAATCCCAATTTTTATCGCGCCCCTTATACATTAATAATATACTGAATGCAATAATAATGCACTTTGACGCTAAAGCTACACAATAAGCGATCTTTTAATTATAAACCATACAAATTAATAACATAAGTATTAAATTTTGTATACGTTACTTTTATGCAAAAAAAAAAAAAAATTAAGTAATAGGGTAATTATTATGTTATTTTTCCTTTCTCTATAATTTTTTAATTGAACATATTGCAAAATGCGGTGGCTGCTTAAAAGACAAAATATAGATATCAGCTAAATATAGAAAAAAAAACTCACAGAGTCAATTTCTAATCATAAGCATTTTTTTAAAAATTTAGCTTTGCAAGACAAGCCCCAAATTTTTAATTTAGTATTAATTAATTAGTTATAAAATACTCTGTGCAGCACAACACACACACACACTGAAACATTAAAAGTATACCAGCTGAAGTGCCTGCTCTTTTCAGAGTTCATTTATAAGAAAATAAAACATTATTGATATAATAGCTGAATTATAAGGAGAGTAAAGCCAAGTGGCGACAATGTTTACAAAATGTAAAATTTTTTTTTTAAAATGATTGCTCAAACTATAATTAAATTTGACAATTGAAATTTTAAAGCCCCCCAAGTTAGCATTTATAATTGACGCTTAATTAAACAATAATAAAAAAATTCCCGATGAATAATAATTGAAATTTTTTTTTAATATTTAAACAAAAAGATTTTCCCGGGGGAGCAGGCCCCACTCGTGGGTCGAGGGTTTAAAGGTCCCCCCAACCCAGTAGCCCCCCGGAATTTTTTTAAAGGGGGTGGGGTAAAAAAAGGTTCCCCTTTTTGTATAGCTTTTTAATTTTTAATTTTCCGGGAAAAAAACACAAAAACTATATTGAATAAAAAAATTAGCTTTAAATTAATAAAATTAATCATTAAAAAAATATTTAAATTTAAAATTTTATGTACTATATAATTTAAATTATAATAATCGGAAAAAAAATATCTGGGCTTTGGGGATGAGGCCCGGGGAAGGCCCCCCCTTGTTCCCACCCCCCCAATCCTTTTTTATATGAATTATTTTTTTGCACGATACACAAATCGTGTTTCCCAGTGAATAAAACTAAGAAAAGAAAACTTACCTACTTTCAAGGACTTTTCATTTTTTTTTTGGTAACAAAAAAACTTTTTTCCCAAAATTTCTATTTTTTGATCTTTTTGTCCCACGGACACTTCCCGGAAAAAAAATGTATTCATTTTATGATACTGCAAAAAAAACTTTTTTCGTTATCTTTATATGTTCGAGCCTTTAAAATTAAGTCTTGGCCAAGTAACCCTTTAAAGTGCCCCCTCCCCCTGGTTTTCCAAAAATCATAAAAATTTTGCATGGAAAAGAGGCAACAGAAAAAAACATTCTTTCCCTTTCCGTTGAGAAACAAAACCCCAAAAAAATTAAAATTTAAATGTACCAATAACGAAGGGAAACAGATTACAGCAAAAAAAAATTACAGCTATAATGGTATTTCAAAAAAAAAATCACAGTGATGAATTTTTATGTTCCTAAATTTTTCGATTCTGGGGCGGGGTTTGTTTTTCTTTGAAAAAATACTATGTTTGATTTAAAAGAAAAATTAAAAAAAATCTCATCATGGGGTTTTACAAATCAAATAAAAGATTTTTTTTTTGGTTATAGGATCAAAAGATAGCTAATTAGGTATTGAAGAAATTTTTATTTTTGAGAGGATGATTAATATCGCCTTTTAAAAATTTTATCAAAAGTAAAAGTCATTTTTTTTTATGTCTAAAAGTATTTTATTTTAAATTATTCAAAAGTAAATTTAAATTTTTTTTAAATCTTTCATTTTCGTATGCTTTCCCCCCAGGGGGCCTGATTAAAAAATTTTTTAAGAACATTAATTTTAGTAATTATTTTTTAAATGTGAATTTTTTAGAGGCTTTTAATTAACAAGATTCATCTAACATTCATCTAAGATTCTAATTTAATTCTAACATCTTTTTTTGTGTGTGTCGTTAACAACTTTTGTGATTTTATGAATAGTATTAATTTCGGAATATATATGAATGGGTATTAATTTTGGGATTTATATTTATCTCAATATCAAATAATAAATATTGATCTTATTAAAAAATAACTTCTAAATAATTTTTTTTTTGAAATTTTGATGTATTTCCAAGAATTTCGTAAAGGACAATTACATTCCCGGAAATGGAAAAAAACCAAAAAAACAGAAACCGTAATACATTTCTTCCCAAACTTTTGAAACTTGCGACCCAATTTTCAGTCATAATTTTCTTCGCAACCCCCTCCCCCATCCAAACAATAACAATGTATTGAACTCAATAATAATGTATTTTGATGTAACTATACAGAACAAATTTAATTACAAACCGTACAAATTATCAAGATAAGTATTAATTTTTTTATATAATTTCACATATGACAAACCCATGGGATCTCTGGTATTTGTTAAACTTGTTCTTAACTTGACATTGTTAAATTAATTACCAAATACAGTGTCCAGTACTGATACATTTATAAACTAATTATATCAGTGTAAATGCTTATCTTATTTTTTATTACGTCAGAAAGTATATTTTGTTTAGTTTCCTTTCAGTAAATTGATAATATTTTTAAGTAATGTTTTATTTTCGACTTTTCGGTATGCTCGCACCCTCCTTGTTGGGTTATCTTGACCCCTTAGAGGGGCACGCTCCACAGTTTGAGAAACACTACAGCGTAGTGTATACTCACAGTTAATTGTGAGATATTTGCCCTTTTGTTTGCCTTTGCCCACACCTTTCACAAAATTATACGGAGTTAAGTTGCTGGCTGATAATTAGCTGTCAGCAACTGGAATGGCTTTGAAAGCACTGATAAATTCCTCTCTAGTTTTAAAGTATCTGACCACCGGTTCTGTGTGTAAAGAGCAAGGGGCAGTGCTTAAAATCAGTTTTTGTTTTTCAGAAACCTACTGTCATAGCCTTTTGAACAATAATGTTAAATGAGGTTCCATACAAAAACAAATTACCTTTTATCATTCTGTAAACAGTTTTAACACAATAACACTATACTGATGATTCGTTGCGAAAAGTTGTGTTATTCTTTAAGGAATGTTATCCTTTGATCATTCCCATGAAGATATTGTCATATATCATACAACAGTGCTTCTCAAGTTTTCAATTTTTGGCGACCCAACTTTTAATAATAATTTTTATAGCATCCCCCCTCCTTTCCATACTATAACAGTATATTGAATTCAATAATTATACACTTTCAGGTAAAGCTACAATATGACTTTAATTATATACCGAACAAATTATCAAGATAAGTATTAAATAAGCATAAATATAAGTATGAAATTTTATGACATACCCATAGGATCACTGGTAATTATTAAACTTGTTCTTAACTTAGTACTGTTAAATTAATTACGAAATACAGTATCCAGCACTGATACATTTTTAAGTGTATTATATCAGTGTAAATGTATATTTTATTCTTTATTATGTCAGAAAATGTATTTTGTTTTACTTCCTTCTAGTAAATTAATAAATAGTTTCAAATCATTTATTTTGACTATTCCATATACTCGCACCTTGTAGGATTATCACACTCCCTAGGGGGCCACGCCCCACAGTTTGAGAACCACTGATGTACATTGATGCTAAAACTACTATAAGTTTTAATTGCAAACCATATAAATTATTAAGAAAAGTATAATTTTTGAAAATGTTACTTTTAAGTAATAGATATTTTATGGAAGTTCCGTTCAAGTAATAGGATAAGTGTTATTTTACTTTTCCTTTCTAATTTTTAAATTGGAACAGACTGCAATTTATATGCAACATAGGTTTTATCTGTTATTATGCCAGAATATATTTTGTTTTGCATCCTGTCAATAAATGAATATTTTTTTTAAAAAGCTGTTTTATTTTCCACATTTTGAAAGTTCGCGCCTCACGCAATGTTATGACGCTTCCCTAGGGGGCCGCCTCGCAGTTTGAGAAACGATGCCATGACCCCCATTTTTTTACGTCTGTTTTATTCCATACGGGGCTTCAAGAAAAAAGGGGAAACATAAGGTTGTAGATTCCATATTCGCTCCCTAATGTCACAGATCCAGAGCAACATTTAATAAATGCCTGGCAGAATGTATTGTAAGTTGACATGTGTGATGGAAGAAAATATCAATCTGCATATATCAACTATGCAAGCATGCACGCACCATCATAGGATAGAATCCGCTAATTAATATTTTTAACATTCAATATGTAATAGTTAGCCTTTGACGTATCTTATGATTTTGAATTTTTAATCTTTCCTTTATATAATAATGAGCTTTATTTAATTATGATTTTATTTAATTTTTATAAACCAGGCATTTTCTTAGTGTTTACATTTTACATTTATTACCCGTCCGGTATAGTGGTTAGCGACGCTGACTGCTGTACCGTTGGGCCTGGGTTCGAATCCCGGGGGGCATGGGTGTTTTTTAATTCATAGTGCCTTGGGGTGGGGGGACTTGAAACAGGCCCCGAGCCCCAAACCCCCCGTATGGTTGGTGAAAAGGGAAGAGAAGCGGGAGGCCCCTGACCACTCTCAGGGTGTTCTCCCCCAAAATTGGGTGAAACGGAGCTAAATCATCCTGTCACTTGTATGGTGATCAAAGCTACAGCTAACGATAGACGTCACTTGTCTTTTCGATGAGAATTTCGTGGCCCTTTTTGGCCTTTTTTTGATCAGGGGGATTTGTAACAACAACAAAAGGAAAAAGTTACTTAAATTAGTAAATTCATTT
>BMAV01001491.1:447894-468717 GCA_019973955.1 Trichonephila inaurata madagascariensis | reverse complement strand
AAAAGGTGGAGAATTTCTACGCCCTGTACCCGATTAATACCCCTTGAAGTGACTCAAAAGTTGATCTCGGTAAACCTCCAGTAGACCGAATTTTTCCTACGAATGAACCGGACTGTCCAACTGACTGGTAGAAGTGTTCTTCAGAGACTGTTCCTGAGAAACGATCCGATATGGACGATTAATAAAACAGATAGTTAGGATTTGAGTTTCCTGGTTTGAAACTCAAAGGTGGGAGGATGTTGCGAAATGCGAAACTCCATCTGTATTTCCGTTTTGCGCAAGCCCGCACGGAATGAAATAAGTGAAATGATGTCATGTTTTTTTCTCTCTGTTAACTGTTAACTGTTTTGGCTGTTCGCGCGTTATGTGTTCTTCGTTTTGTCGCGTAGTCATTATGTAACTAATATATATATGTTTAAAATTAAAAATAGATGAGTGTATGTCAAGATTGGGATTCTTCATTTGATTCATTGTGATTTATTATGCCTCCCCGAACGAAAAAGAAGATAAAAAGATCCCGATTTTTTAAAAGAAGGTAAGCCCAATTTACTTACCTCAAATGAATACCTATATTTAGGTATAATAATATTGCTTTGGGACACAATAGGGACTGCGTTCGAGTCCCGGAGAAGACATGGATGTTTCTAAATGTATAGTGGCTTTGCGGCATGGGGATACTCTAAATCAGGGGTATCCAACCCAAATGACCTTACGGGCCACTTCGGAAAAACATTATAATCTGGCGGGCCGCACATAAAACTATATACCTTTATATCAGATTTGGAAAAGAAAAAAAACATTTATTGGAGTGAACATTTAAAGCTGAATGAATTATTATTATTGTTTTAATCATTTTTCATGTATACACACATAGATAATATAATAATGTTTATAAAATATAATAATGCAATGATCAAATAATGTTTAAAATATTACAGTTGCCCTTTTCTTGAAAATTACGGTGTTCCTATTGAATTTATTCAATAATTATAATTGAGTTCCTATTTACTCATTGTTGAAATTTGATAGTGCTGTTATTTGCAAACGATTAAGTATATACATTGTCCTTTATCTTAACCGTCCTGGATATTTTTTTAAAACTTTAAAAAACATCTCTGACTGCCTCTTGCTTTTTGGGCACTCCAAGCAGAAAAGGAGGAGGAGAAACAAAAGTCGCACACACAGAGAATCATGAACCCTCCATAGTAAAAGATATGCATAATGCAATTCGAACTTTATTAAAAAAGTAGTTTACCATAGTAAAATCAAATGTAACTGTTTGATAAAATATACATCTATTTTAATCTAAAGGACATTATCAAAAAGGATTTATTTTAAAACAAGAACAGGTAACAGGCAAATACATTGTATATATTTCCCCTCAAATAAATTTCAAAATGAAAAAACTTTAAAAATCTGATATTTAAAATTTTTTTAAAAAGAGTCGGCGGGCCGCAACTTACATATTGGTGGGCCGCGTGTTGGACACCCCTGCTCTAAATAACCGTCGAGCCGCAAGTCCTCATGT
The DNA here is from genome assembly GCA_019973955.1 of Trichonephila inaurata madagascariensis. Lineage (NCBI taxonomy): Eukaryota > Metazoa > Arthropoda > Arachnida > Araneae > Nephilidae > Trichonephila > Trichonephila inaurata. The sequence continues at coordinate 467,189 of BMAV01001491.1, read as the reverse complement.
AAAGTTGATGGAAGGGGAAGAGAGGTGGGAGGTCCCTGACCCCCAGGGTGTTTTCCCTCTAAATTGGGGTGGAACCGAGCTAAGAATCGTACTGTCACTTGTATGGTACTCCAGGCTAAGGCCAACAACAGGGGTACATCTAGAAGTCCAACCTGTCTCAGGTTCTGGTTAGTTTTGCATATCTCAGCTAAACAAAAAAATCATGTTTCTTAAATTTTAAGTATGTAGGTCTAAAAGCTGATTAAAAGGATATTTTTTATCACGCCCTCGCAACTCCCTTGTGGGTCAATTTTTAAAAACACCTTCCTAAACTGATCTCTGCTCTGCAAAAGTAACATATTGTTGTAAATTTTGTGTAATGAATGCTTAAAATAGTGTAAATAATTTATATATATATATATATATTCTAATTGAGAACATTTATAACCCCGTACACCACAAAGTATCTCACGGGGGCTTGTGACGGGCTCACGCGTCTCTTTTGTAACATAACCTCTGGGTTCTTTGACGGCCAAGATTAATGGCAAATCTTTAACAACCCAAATCCAAGAAGTGAAATGCAAATAAGATAGCTTTTAAAAGAACAGAAGTTTCAGTAAGCAGAATGGCAATTTAGGGGAAAGTTATGTTTGAAGAGATACAAGCGTGAATTAGAGGTGTGGGATTCTCGAAATGAATCGACATTTTAAAATTCTTAATATGACTTTATTAATAATATAACTTAAACTTCTAATAAATTAGATAAACTTATATTAAGTGAGAATAAACCAAACACACAGCTGTAATTAAACCTGATCGCGTAACTTGGATCACTTATCTAAATAATTATATTATCCGCCTACTTTCAATTCTGATAATATTACAAGTCCTAACATCAAATAATCAGTCCTACCTTGATTCAAGCTAAGGTTCAATCACTGTTCTGAGACTTTTAGGAGCGCGTGCAATGGTATGCACCTTGTAGTAATGGCTAGAAATCTTGGTAACTTTACTAGTGGCTGTCAATTCATGCTTGTATCTCTTCAAACATAACTTTCCCCTAATTTGCCATTCTGCTTACTGAAACTTCTGTTCTTTTAAAAGCTATGTTACTTGCGTTTCACAATTGCATTTCACTTCTCGGATTTGGGTTGGAAAAGATTTGCCATTAATCATGGCCGTCAAAGAACCCAGAGGTTATGTTACAGAAGAGACGCGTGAGCCCGTCACAGACTTACATAGAAGTAAGCGTGAAGCAGACATCACAGAGAAGAGAAGGATTACACCACAAACACCCATGTCTTACCCGGGATTCGAATCCAGACCCTACGGCACCGCAATTAGCGTCACTATCCACTATACCGGAAGGGCGACTAATAATTTATATTTGGATGTGTAATACGTTAATATTACTTTTGTTGTATTTATTTTATGTTAAAATTGTAATATTCGCAAGCAACGGTGTTCCTAACGTTATAATGGCGATTTAATGGAAGCATAGCGAAATGTTGGGGATAGAGCCAAGTTGGCATCATTTTTGGCAACCCTTTTGGCAACTTGGCAATTGATTAAACGGTGCAGAAGTTGATATGGTTGTAGCGCCACCTAGTGGGGAGTTGCAACAAAGAGGATAGCACAAAACTCTTCTCCACAAAAAAGTACATATACATGCAAATCTTCATAGTGATCGGTTGAACGGTATTGAAGTGAAACGAGGTCATATATATAAACATCCATTGCAATATATATAGATAAGATACAACTTAAATTTATAAATTTCAGTAGAAAATATTACAAATCGACCATAATTTTGAATATCCTACAAAATTACCTATTGAGAGAATTGAGAGAAAGAGAGAGACCAATTTATATTACTCACGTTTAATAGGGGTGTTTCAATTCTTTCGTAAAATTATACAACTATAGTTTAAAACTCATAAAGAGGGAGGAGTTATATTACAGTAAAATCTTTAACAGCTAGAATATAAAGACGACTATTATGGAAGCAAAAGGTGATTTGTGTAATATTTTACGATTTCAGTATTCTGATAAGTGCCTAGCAGCCGTAATCAGGTCACAGATACAACACATATAATCAGTAATTTAGCTTAATGACTCTATTTAACGAGGCAATAAAGGTCAAACTCGTCCCATAAGATCACGTGATATACGAGCGCTGCACACAATTTGCATACGGTGGAAGAATTGCTATGAATTGGGCTCTTCACCGGCGCTGCGATTACAAATATGATTAATGAAGGGTGGTGAAGTTTCGAAATTTTCATTCTTCAGTGCATTGAGGTATTTATAGGCGGAAAAATTACTAACAGGTGATGGAGTTTTTAAAGGAGTTCGTTTCAGAAAATGTCGATGTAAAAGCTGTTTAGATTATGATAAAGTATCATGGCGATTTTAAAAATATACTTGAGAGTAAAATATTCAAGAGGAGGAATTCTAATCGACGTAAATGTACGAACTGTGTATTTTAAAGATAAGAGGTAATTATAAAGATTAGAAAGTCGCCCATCTGGTACAGCGGTTAGCGACGCTGACTGCTAATCCGAATCCTGGAGAATGCATGGACTTTTGTAAATGTATAGTGCCTATTGGGTATGGGGGTCTTTACATAGCCGTCGAGGCACAAGTCCTCTCTTGAGGTTGGTGGAAGAGGAAGATAGGTGAGAGGAGGTCCTTGACCAACCCTAAGGTTTCTCCCTCAAAATTAGGGAGGACACTAGCCAAAACGTATTGTCACCTATATGGTATGGTGCTCAAAGCTGCGGTATCAACAGGCGTATAATCTAGCCCTCTGCCACGATGAATTTCGTGGGCCTCGATCTGGAACATGCCAATCAGGTGATTAGTAACAACAACAACAAAGATTGAAGAAGAAAGAATGACACAAGTTTATTTAAAATGATGAGAAAACAAGAACTCAGTAGGTTGTAGGAACATAGCGGATTGCAAGACACGAAATAACAGCAGGTTTAGGTAAAGAGCAATGAGAGCACGAATGTGGCAACTTGTAGGACGGTTCTATATTTGTTGAGAATCATTTTCCACTTTTCACACTGAAAACGGTGGTGGCATGGCTAGCAAATAGAATCCAATCACATCCCAGCAATGTTCTAATTATGAAAGATCACAGAAGAATAATGGAAAAGGGGGAAAAAATGCTATACACATTATAGAATACATCGACTGATGTATGCTAAGTGCAATCGGGAGTTATCCTGGTGGTATAAGACACCTCTTGACAGAAGGGGGATGTCACTGGCCCCAGCTCATCATCAACGAGTGGCTGAGTCGAGACAGTGCCCTCAATACAAATTAGAAGTGATTTGCAATAGTACACAATAGTGCTGCAAATCCTGACGCCACATTGTTGCGCGTTGGGGCGTTCCAAGGATGCTACCAGATTGAATCTGTCACACTGTAAGTGCCATGTTCTTATAAGATGACTATCATTGTACAAAAAAAAATAGAGAGAGAGAGAGAGAGCATGGCACGTCCGAGAAAACATCCTTATGTCATTTCCTTGTTCACGCCGCTCTCTATAGTGCAGGAGTTCCAGGGCTCATCAGGCGGCCTTGGCGTGCTTTAGAAGCGGCCACCTGCGTAATATGACTTTCGTGCAGGGGTAAAGTCTTTCTTTATCTGTCCCTGCTTCTCAGGCTCATCCTCTGGACTGCTGGGGCATTTCCCTGAGACAGTTGTCAAGACCTGGTGCGTGACACTATTATGCAGAAAGGTCAAATGGACTTGGTGTAGGCCTTCCTGCTCCAAGGGGATTGGAAACAACCATAACAACGTCGCTCTAGCCGTACACTACTGTAAACGGATTTGTCTGAGCTATGGAGTCAATAGCAGAATTTTTAACGGATGCCATGAGTGCAGGCCATTTGCAATCATAGACGGATTATGATTTTGGTCCATATAGGAACATCAAGGGAGCTCTGAACATGCTGAAAAAGGGTGATGAAAGTGATTTGCGGGACCACCACCGTTCATTGGTGGATACGTCGATTCGTAAGTGCTGATGTTTTGTGACCCCGCCACGACATTTCTCACACTTCATAGTCGGTAAACTATGGACGCATCTGGATGGGTACAAGCGTAGATTTGACATATTGACTAACCTGTCCTCATTACAATTTCCATGCCCATCGAAAAAACATCTGCCTGCTGGAACTTCCTCCAGTGGTGTTGGCCTTGCACTATATGCTATTATACATATCATCCGAGACACTAAAAACTTTTACTGTGATTTCCATGGCATAAATAACAGCACCGATATTGCCAATTTTAAAGGGGATCCTTTCCTTAGAACCAACTCAACATGTGCACACGTTGAGATGAAGCATTTCACATCACAAACAATATTCAGTGAGCAGCACCTACTCTGGAATTTGCATAAGTTTCTGGTTACACTTCTTGTTCGATGCACCTAAGTTATATCTTAAATCATATCGATTTAATACATCTCCAGTATTATTCTATAATACAATAACTTTTATATGTCTCCAGTATAATTTAGCGATATAATTTTATAAAAGAGAAAAAAATACAGCAACATTATCTTTAACACAAAAAGTAATATAAAAAAAATTTTAAGTCAATTCCTACTTAGATCAATAAAGAAAATTTTTATTTCAGCTACTTTTTATTAAATAGTTACAATTAATATAAATATGTATATACATAGACAGAATCACAACATTAAGTGGTCATTAATTTTTATTCATTATCATTAAAGTATTGTATTGTCATCCAAAGCAATCGTGTGTATAAAATTTCATTTGAACTGAATACTTTAAAATGTGTGAAAAAAACCTTTTCAAGTTTTGACACAAGTCACCAAAAATGATGCCAACGTGGCTGTATTTGTAAAATTCTTTTTAAATAATTAGTTTTAATAATTTTTATTAATTATAATTAAATTATACTGTATTGTGTCATCCAAAATAATCATATATATAAAATTTCAGCTCAATTGAACTCTTTAAAATGTATTTTATTAATGATTGAGAATTCCACCAAGATGAATAAATATAGAGAGAGTGTGAGCTAATAGTAGGAATGGAAAAATCGAAGACACATTAATATTGTTAAATAATGCTGAAGAAAATTTCAGTGAAATGATGCTAAAGAAGACAAAATGATCATGATAATTTTAACAAAGTTGATGCATGGCCTTTTAAAACTTTTCCTCTTTACTAAAAATTTAAAAAGTAATTTTTATTAAACAACAGAAAAGATGTATAATAATTATAAATAATGGAATTAAAAATTCTCAAATTTTCATTTCTTTTTCTTCATTTTTCTTAAAGCACATAAGAATCTTCGGCTTTTAGAACCATCTTGTTTTTTCTAGTCATAACCAAAGAAATTTAATGAGACCAGAACTCAATAACTGAATTTAGATTTTAAATTACAAAATATGAATAAAAGCACAATTAAATCAACAACATATTAAGTAAACTTATTTATTTCTTCTCTTGCATCTTTCTTATAAAACAATATAAATTGATTAAAGTATCAGTTTCAAAAGCAACCTGATTCATTAATATAGATGACAATTTTTAAAGTATGTAATCTTTTCCAGGAAATTAAAATCCATTGGAGTAAGCAAAAATTTTGATTATACTCAATTGTTTCCAGCTGTAATACAATAATGTAATAATAATTTGTATGTTAATAATGTAATTATATGTAATAATTTATATGTTAATAATGCGATTGTATATAATAATTTACATCCAGATAATATATTTCACATAAGATAGTGTAAATAAAAGAAAATTATTTGAAGTGCCCCTCACATTAATAAAGTAATTATTATGAAGATTTTTAGCGAATAAAAATATAATTTCACGCTGTTGTTAAGCGTATTTTCAAACTAATATAATTATAAATTATTCCTATTTAGAAGATCAATTTTGATGTTTCCGTTATTTACCTTTTAAAAAAAGAGCAGTTGCAAAAATAAATAAAGTACTAAAAATAAAACTACCATCAAATCTAAATTAAAAAAAATAATATAAAATTTAATCCAGAGATGTCTTTTTCTTATTTCAGTTCAAGTAATAAGTTTGCTTAAGGTATCCTGACTAAGTTCGGAACCGTGATTTTAAAAGAGCATAAACGGATAATTTTCATGATATTTAGTGTCACTTAGTTTAGAATACATGCATAAAATTATTTTAAGGACATTTTGACAAAAAAATTTATTTAAATACAATATTTTGGCAAAAAAACTTAACTTAGAATGATCTCTTTTCAAAATGTTCTCCTTTTATAAAAAATGCTTCTAAAATAGTAATATTTCGCGCTTACATAAAGCAAAGACTTCTCCAGAGAGTCTGGACTAGGATTTTTGTGAAAAATTCACATTATTTTCAGAGTTACCACCCATTGAAATAATTATTGGCGTTTTTCTCTTAAAATTGCGTTCCTCTGTTGCCGTAAAATATGGATAAACCGGCTTCTAAGTAATATATTTTAAAAATTCTAGTTGAGCCTCTGTAGAGAGGTCTGAGCTATATACAGGCAAAATATTATTATAATAGAAACATTTTTAATAAAAGAGAATATTTTGAAAATGGGTCATTCTATGTTCATTTTTTTGTCAAAATATTGTGCTTAAATAGTTTTTTATTGTAAGAATATTCTTAAAAGAATTTTATATACATTTTCTAATTCTAAGTGACCCTAAATATTATCCATTTATACACTTTTGCAAAATCACGGTTCTGAACGTAGTCGGATACCTTAATGAAACTTAGTATTTTCTTCTGAAATTTAAAAACCAATTTATACATAAATTAGCTGTATGGGAAGAAGCTATTGAATAACAAGAAGTCTTATTTTCCTTTACTGGCATCTTTTTGTTGTTTGAAATGCAATACTTTTCCTGTTTTGGGAGCTTCGTCGCAACATACGTTACCAACGAACAGTCTTCAGCACCTTGACTAAAATGGTGGCCCATATATTATTTTCAGAATACATTAAAAGAAACTGAACACATAGAAAAGACAAAATTTTAGTAATGGGAGAATATCACTTCAACTATGCTCCTGGTGATACTGGATATGTGTTCGAGGATAGATATTAAAAGAAATCAATCACGGAGAAAGCAAAAAAAAAGTCCAAGTTTTTTATTTGAATCTGCTTTGTATTTCCTTTACAAAATTGTTTTTATATTCGCATGCGATTTATACATTATATCAAAGTAATATATTGGTAATACTCGCCATTATTTCAAAGCTACATTTAATTTAATGGTACACTTTTACAATATTTTTGGGAGCTGAAAATGTTTCATTTTCGGCAGCAACTAAAATTTCACCATATATAAAACGAAAACCGAGAATTGGAAAAAATCTCAAGAAAACGCTTTAAAAAAAATTTCAAACTAATCTAATAATTTTGTAAAAGTGTCTATTATTGTTAAAAGTTATACATAAATTTGAATGTTGATATCTTTGTTTGAGACGTATACAAATCTACACCATTGATCGTATTGTTCCAAAACTTAGTAAGGATGCTTCAAAGGAGCTTTAAGCATGCCATCAAAATATTTTTTGATTTTATTTATAGTGATTTTTTTCCCCATAAGTAAGAGTTTGTAAAGCATTGAGAGTTGTATGTGTGTGCAAAGTTGCCAAATGATATGATAAGTAACAAAAAGTGTGGAAAAAAATTGTTCCCACTCATGTTTGAAAAATGATTTCCGTATTTGGCGGTGGCCGCGGTAGCCAAGTGGTCAATGTATCGGATCATGGCTGGCGTGTCATGAATTCGAGCCCAGTACCTCTGAAGACCCGCCGTGCACATTAAATCTGTCGAGAGCTCAAACATCCTCTCGTTGGTGTGGTCAACTAGATAGGAGAGGGTGGTGTCAGCTCAGCTAAGGTGTTGTCCTCGTCACTTGACCATGGTTCAAAATTACGAGGCCCGTCGCCAAAAGCCGTCGTGTAGCTGAACAATGCGACGTTAATATTCACTCTCTCACTCCGTATTTGGCGACATCTTTTGATTTAGCAACGCTTAAGAACGGATTTTGCGGAAATAGAATTTTAATCTGTTACAAGTACAGACTTGAAATTTGGCAAGCATGTTTCTTTTGTTTTGAAGAGATCCACTTAGAACGGAGTTTGAGGAAAACGACTCCTAAAGAGAAATGCGGGGGCGTTGCTGGAGAAATTTTCTTTTTTGTACTATTAGACCTACCCAAATTCGTTAAAAATGGGTTTTGTGGAAGACTCTCCGAATGGGGTTGGGGGATAAAAATTAATATATTCCCTTTTCGAATTTAATTCTTTTTTCTAAAGGTGAGGACAGTAAAATTGATTTTGAATACATTTGAAAGCTTTATGTAAGACTTAGATGTCAATAGCTTGAAAAGTTTATAGTACAGTCATACATTATCAAAAGATATCCGCCAAAGCGGTGTGTAACAACAAATTCATTTTTCAATGAAATTCTTCAAAATATTTTCTACAGAGTTTGTAAATTTAATTTGAATTTCTGAGTTATTAATTCCTGAACATGTGAATTCCTGAAATTAATAGTGTATGTGAAAAAAGTTGGTGAAATATAAATGGCATCCAGTTTCTTTTTAAGACAACGTGGAAATAAGAACCACTTAAGCAGAATTGTATTCGCAATCAAGATTCGAATACTTATTTTCTGATTTTAGAGAAAACATTTAAGCTATTGAATTAAAAGCAAGACATTTAAATGACTCTTATTTAAATATTTCACAACGCTATCTTTCTAAATATGAGAAATTTTTTCAATGATTTCCATTACAAAGGAAGCGTGAAGCATATGTGTCAAAAAAAAAGTAATAAAAGTGAAACTTATACCACTTCCGACTCTTTCAGGTGTACATTTACCTTTTAGTCATGGTGAAATGAACAAAAAGCTAAGAAAAACAAGTTTTTTTTTAAAGACACACACACGAAAAAAAAATGTGAAAAGAAACACGAAAGAACAAGATTGTTCTAAGCACCTCGACGAACAGAACAAGATTTAAGTAGTTTTCGGCAGGCACGCATTTCCTTTTCTATGATAAAACTAAGAAAAGTGCCTTTGTTGACAGAGGGCTTATTTCGAAAAAAAAAAGAAAGGGAAGAAACTTTTAAAGCTCCTCCACTGCAAAGAGATAAACTCGAGCGCTGAAACACTTCTGAAAATTCTTAAGATGATCCGGCAAGTTTCTTTTCAAAACTGAGTTCCACTCTTCAAGAGGCGGTAATAGGCTAGAACTTAAAAACAATCCCGAGACAATGGGAATGTGCGTCTGTTAAATGAGAATACTTCGAGAGTGTACTTTGGACATGGAGCTTGCGAGTTTCAAAGTGAAGTATCTGTTAATTTTAGGAGGTCTGTGCGATGTTGAAAGCAGAGGATTGTTCTTTCTTTTGTAATTATGCGTTGTTGAAGGATTTAATCGCACGAAAACATTAGAAAATTATTTTTAGAAACCCGGGTTTAACATAGATTTAAATAAGAAGTGTCAAGAGCTAGGAACACACACTATTTTTATTTCCCTTCTTGCGGTGAGAATTCTTTCTTTCTGACTTTACAGTAAAGATTCTCAAACTGTTGGGCGAGCATATCGAAACGAATAAAATAAAAGATTATTAAGAGGTGTTGGGAAGCTAAAATCTTATTTTTTTGACAATTTGAGATTTTTACATTGTATAGATTTTAACCTTTCTAAAAATACCTTACTTTAACCTCTAGGGTAATTAGAAATCCTTAAAACCTATTTTTAAATAATCGTTGAAACTGGGCCACGCCCATTTGAATGGCGAAAAATGTAAACAAATTACTTCGTTTTTGCTTAAAAGTTGATCGTCTGATATAAACCAAAACATCTATCTTTTATTGTAAATTGAGCATTTTATTTTTTTTTATTTCCTAGCCGGCTACAAGTCTCACTGTATACATTAAAATCAATTTGTCTCAAAATGTAAATTTTGATGTTCGATGTACCTTTCTGAGAAACTACCGTTCACAGGTATGTAAATTTGTTATGATATATTTATAATGATGGCTAATATATACTAAAATGAGCTTCTTGTAAAAAACATAAAAATTTATTTTTTACAAATTTTTCATGTGTAAAATGGGTCAAATTTCGCAATGTTTGATAAAATATTTCATAAATTATTAAAAAATTCAAAATTAGCTAAAAGCTCATTTCAGTATAATGAGAAAGGTGTACTTAAATTGTATGAAAAATTTCAAGCATGTACGTATAACAGATATTGAGAAAAGGTATATCGAAAACAGCCAATTTAACGTTGTCAGTATATATATAGAGAGAGGTTTCCAACTCCCCTTAAAAGTTTTTTTTAATTTACTGAAAGGAAGCAAAACAAAATACATTCTAACAATGAAAAATAAAATGTGCATGCACATTTATACTTTTATTATTTACTTATGAATAAAACTGCACTATGTATTTGATAATTAATTTATCAATACTAAATTATGTTGTTGCTGTTACTTATGCCACCCGATCGACAATAACATCAGTTTACAGTCCACGAAATTCATCGCGGCTAGGGGCTAGATTTTTACACTCGTCATTAGCCTTAGCTTTGATTACCATGCACGTGACAGTACAATTTTCCTCGGCTCCATCCTGATTTTGAGGGAGAACACCCTGCGGGTGGTCAGGGCCTCCTATCTCTCTTCCACTTCCACCAACCACCCGAGAGGACTTGCAGTTCGACGGCTATTTAGAGTACCCCCATGCTGCGAAGGCACTATACATTTACAAACATCAATGCCTTCTCCGGTATTCGAACGCAGTCTTTACGGCACAGCAGTCAGCGTCACTAACCACTATACCAGAAGAAGATAAAGAAGTTTAATGCTTACTAGAGTCGGAAATGGAAACAGTATTATGAAATAACTTTTATTTTCAGTGCAGAAAATTCATCATCCACCCATGCCAAAAATTCAGAGGGTGATTTAGTAATAAACTCCCTTTTGATTTCGACATTTGATGTCAAATCTATCTCTTCTTCAGCAGTTGAGAACCTATCTGTATCAAAGTACCTGAATATTTGGTAACCTTAGAACCTTATCCAACTAAATGTTATTTTGTAATCTGTTCCAATTTAAAAATTGGAAAATAACATAATACTCATCCTGTTACTTAAATATATATATAACTTACTTAAAATATCTATTACTTAAAAGTAACATAAAGCAAATTTAACATTTATCTTGATGATTTGTACGATTTATAAATAAGTTCGCTTCGTAGAATTAGCCTCAAAGTACATTATTATTGCATTCAATACATTATTATTGTATGAGGGGGAGGTGCGATGTAAATTATGATTGAATATTGGGCAGAAATATTGAAAGTTTGAAAAGCACTGCATTATAGCAAACAATCAAGAATAATTTCTCATTTAATTAAAAAATTTTACTATAATTAAAAATTAAAATAATTACTTGTTAGTCATTACAAAGTCAAAAATGTTAGAAGTCACATAAGCAATTAGTTTTTTGCTTATTATGTAACAAATGTTCAATAGGGTTTTGCTGGAAACGAATTAGTACAGGGCCTGTCCCCAAAGTTTCCGGAATAACTATTTTAAAATCATTTATTTAATATCAGTGTACAATCTTTTCAGAAATTTTTAAAATATTCTCTCCCCTCAATCAGTGAAGTCGTCAACGAGAATCTCCTTCAATGAGATCGTCAAAGTTACTTTTACCGCTTCCCGCACTTACACCAGGGTTGTGAAACAAAAAGAGGTGCGCTGATTCCAGATCGGGGCTGTATAACAGGCAGGGCAGCATTCACACATCCATTTTTGCCAACAGCTCCGAGATAATGAGTGCAGTGTGGCTTGAAGGCTTGTTATGGATTGACATCATTTTCACGCCGACGTCTTTCATTTGTAAAATACCCCCGTTAAAACGATTGTTTTGGGTATTCCACACTCCTGTGCAATTATCCGAACACTTTATCATATGTACTTGTCCAAAATTTGACACGCCTATTGTGACGGATCTATCCGCGTTTCTTCAATTAATCTCCTCGGGAAATCTTTGGGCAATCAATTCACGTTATTCACAACCAACCCTTCGAAAGAAGAGAATGGTGATATTTAAACTAATTTACTATATACAGTCGAAGTTTTCTAGTTTGAATAGAGAGTAAGAGAGGAGTTATACTCGAATCAGGTGAGATTGCTACTGAAGGTATCATAGTTGAATTATTGTGATTAATAACTCATTAGGAGGAAGTTTTAAAGTGACGATTGTTCACTGTGATTGAATTGATTTTAGATTAAATCGGATGACAGGTTAGATCCTTGATAAAGTAAGGATCAAGTTTGATAGTCTCCTAATCGTTTGCGTTTTACCGTCATTGTTACACTTCCGCGGTTAGCCTTCAGACATTCTATTACTATTATTAGTTGAAATTTTGTCTTTTCGTTGTGTGATGAATAAATAGATTAGTACCGAAACCTCTTATGCCCCATGAAAGTTTTGCTTTGTTTCATCGCCAGTTTTCCGAAACATTTAAAGCGTCTTCTCGCCGTTATTACCCAGTTTCACTCAAAATACTTGGCTGCATAACACTGCTGCAGAAATGGCACATTTTTGGTCGTCAGAAGGTACTTTCGTACGGAGCGTGATTCTACCTCAACAATTGTCCACAAACGACTGATACCGGTCCCGTTTCGAAGCTTAGATCCCCCTCCAACTTCACTCAAAGCTCCGGCCTGCCAGACATTGTTGCCATATTGTTCATTAAAAAATTCCACTTTAATTTTATTAGAGTTAAAAACTATTAATAATATTACTGTACTTTCTATTTCACTTCGTTTAGTCCAATTTATGATATTGTACACTGTAATTTCTATGTACAGTTGAACCTCCATATTACGAACCTCTGTATTGCGAATTATTCTATACAGCGAACTTTTTCTCTTGTGATTTAATTTTTTTTTCTCCCTATTTTTCTAGCATTTCTGGATATTTCAAGTTGTTCTCTCTTTTAACACATTTTTGGGTGTCATAAATCTTGAACTGGTTTTATTAGGTGCCTAACTCGCCAAATGTAATGTAATTGTGGGTATTTCATCCAAAAAGAGCAATCTTTACCCCCTTATTGTCCAGTACATTGGAAACATCTTCGATATCCCCTTTCACCCTCAGTGGAATAATCTCGTTTCCCCGTGTCTTTGAACTAGTCTCCATTCACGTGTAGTGTTGATCAGTATTACTGGTAACTTCTTTCTTGTAGCTCGAATATGTCAAAACGTAAGTGCTTGAGCATCGAAGAAAAAAATTTAATTCTTCAGGAAGTGGATAAAGACGTCAAAAAACTTTTTCTAGCAGTTTCCCTTTCTTTCTTTCTTTTAAAATAAAATAAATATATATAAAATATATAAATATATATATATATATATATATATATATATATATATATAGATATATAAAATAAATATATATTAATTTTCAAAAAGGTGTTAATAATTACTTTTTTAATACATAGAATACATGTTTATGAATTTAAATTTTGCTTTTATGCGGTTTTGCAAGAAAATTGAAAGTGGGAACCTCTAACGAATTTTCCTTATAACGAACTTTTTTGGGGATTAATCGACTTCGTTATATAGAATTCCGACAGTATTTGAAGTTTCTAACAAAAATAATTGCGTATCACTCCATTCATACAATTTTTAAAACCATTTTCGATACTAACATACAATCAGTTAAATTACTTCATGACTACTTAATAAGAGCTTTTGGTAAGAATTCCAATTAAGTTCCTTAAACTATTAAAACGAACCCGAAACCAGTCTGGAGCAGTTCAAATTCATTCCGAAAACGCCGCCCTGGGGAATCAATTACTCCAAATATCATATTCAAAACTCATTTTCAAGTGCGCAAACTTCTCCAATGCAAATCTAAATTTAGAAGGAGCATGGTTTAAACCAAACTGTCGCACTGCGAATTCAAACTTTAGATCATTATTAACACTAGATGGGGTTTCATATTTCGAGTGAGTCTCTTCATTTCACTGCAAATTACAAAGGATCGAATCGATGAACATAGCGTGCCCACAAATCTTCAAAACGTTGGCTCGTCGCTATTCACTTGTCCTAATGTCGTATCCCCCCTCCTTTTTCCATAAAAGGTCACTTCGCCCTTCTCTCCACCCAAACAAGTGGCTATTTTCATCTCGGATAATCTGCGTAGTACCAGGTAATGGTCTTAAAATAATCGTGTGACATTGAAAGAGGGAATTAAAATAGGAGTTATATTGCGCACGAAACGGATATAAACAGTTTACTATTTTAGACGTGGATCAGCACGTTTGCACACGTATTAAATTTCGATATAAATAACGGTGTATATATGAGTTTTGTGGAGTAATAAATATGAATTTTAAGAGATATTTTTTTCCTCGATAAAGGTATTGTGATTGTAGAGCAGCGATACTCAACCTGCGGCTCGCGAGCCGCATGTGGCCTGACGAACCTTTCTGAGTGGCCCGGTCATGGTGCGTTGCACTAACAAGTTCAGTTATTGAAGAACAATCAGTGGCGCACACAAGGGGAATGTCCTAGGGGTCCGGACCCCCCAAAGCCCTTGATTTTTTTCCGATTGATTATAATTCTAAGTATATAGTACGTAAAATTTAATTAAATATTTGTTATTAATGATTAATTTGATTAATTAATGCTAATTATTTATTCAATAAGTAAGTTTTACTCTTTTTGTTTCACCAAAATCGGCAAAATCAAAGAAGCAGGATATACAAAAATGGTGGACTTTCGACCCTGGACCCCCTCCCTTGAAAATTCATGCGTGCGCTACTGAGAACAATGTATTAAAAATTTAAGCAGTCGATTAAATCAATTTTCAATCAATCAAAATATCTAAATAATATAAGTTGTTTCAAGACGATTGAGATCTTCACTATGTTATAGGGACAAACAAACATGCATCAACAGCTTATTTGATTTATCGTGAAAATGCAATATTTAAAAAAATATAATTTTGCTCGTCACTATACCCCGAAGCAAAATTTTTAATTTGTTATTTTTTTTTTTTTTTTTTTTTGAGGATATTTTAAGACGAAATAAATTAAATTTCTCAAAAAAAATCTTTGCAACGGCAACAAAATATTTGAAAGGGTTGGGGGTGGCTTGGGATAATTCCTGAAAGGAAATCGAAATTACCCCATAACAAGGTAAAAATGCTTAAAACCTATTTTTTTAAGTTAGAATTTGATGGAGCTAAAATAGAAAATAATTAATACTCCTGGAAAATAATTAATACTGTTGGACTATTATTTTTGTGTTTGTTACTATTTTTTCATTCATAAATGACATTCTCAGAAATTAGGCCATCCCAGGAAGGACTCGAACTCACGAACTTTGGATTAGAAGTTCAACGTGCTATCCATTGCGCTAAGGGCACAACGAGCGATTTTCCTTTTTATATAGGGTGTTGGAAAATTATTTTTGTTTATTTCTATTTATTCATTAAGTACATTCACAGTACAATTCAATTGATCAAATTGGTCAAAAAAATCAAATCTAATTTATTTTAACCGAAATTATTCTTTATATACCTTTTTTATAACCTCACAAAATTGGAAAGCTCTAAACGTAAAAAACGCAGAATTATGATAGCTTTTACGTTCGTTTTTATTCACATCCTTATAGCAAATCAAAACTTTAAACTTACTTATCTCAGAAAGATAAAATAGCTAGTTGGTCTTTATTTAAAATGCTAAGGCTTTTTTTCTACAGTGCCTAATGCTTTGAATTTTTTTACCTATTGCCAATAGAACATGTAACTAAAGTTGGTATGCATTTTTGAATCAAATCAATACTCATTTCTTTAAAAAATAATTGAACTCAGAATTTATACATTTTTTAAGGAATTTTCAATAAGCATTCATAAAAAGAGGTATTGTACGAATACCAATCATGTTATGGCAAAACCCATACCAACTTTTATTATACATAGTTTGACATACTTGTAAATAAAATTTCATGCGTACATAAAGTTTTGTAGTAGTAGCATTTTAAAATCACTTCACAAAATTGAAGCGTTTTCCTTAAAAAATTATATGGCTAGCTTTTTATAAAGTTTGGGCATAAAATCTGTTTTACATAATATACACACATAGGAGGCAACCAAAAAATTTTAAAAGCCCTTTAATTAAAAAAATTTTGCGTTAATCGTACCATGTCTCCTTAATTAAATAGAATTAATGAATTAATAATTGAAAAAACTGTTTAAGCATCAAGTGTCATTCACTACAAGTTTTAAAAAATGTATTTGAACTTGAATGAATGAATAGAAAGTATTTTAATAACGATTGAAAATTTGAACAAGATATATAAGGAGATTGTGAACTAATAGTAGGAATTGAAAAAATAAACAACAGACCAATTATATACCATTTACTGTAAAAAGAAAAAAAATCGGTTGAAAAAGGAAAATAAATACATAATTCTAATTTTACCTTTTATTCTACGTAAAATGAATTCTTCCTCAATGAAAACACACACAACACACACATTATACTTAGCACCATTTTTACAGTCATCAAATTTGATTTACGGTTGGACGAATCCTTTCAAGGGTAAATGACATTTCATGATATTTTAGATTTATGACAAAAATGTTCAAGACTGCATAATGACGTCAGGACATCGCTCCCAGTGGGCCTTCGTCTTTTTTCGAAGCTCCCATAGTTACAAGATCGGAGGCGCTTTAGAAACGTCGATGAACTCAAAATAGCTGTCATCAACTGACTGAATAGATGGGCAGCAGCAAAACGTGACAACGAAATTTCGAAGGCGATAGTCATGTTTGACAAATGCCTGAATCCTGCGGAGGATTATGCAAACATGTGCGGCCACTATTTGAAAAATTCTGCTTTCTATTTTCCCTTTAAAATATTCATTGCTTCCCAGCTGATAATTTGTCATTATTTAAAAAGTTTTTTCAATTCCTACTATTAACTCACATTCTCCCTATATATCTTGTTCAAATTTTCAATCGTTAATAAAATATTTTCTATTCATCCAATCAAGTTCAAATAATTTTTTTTAAACTTGTACTGGATGACACTTGATGTTAATGCAGTTTCTTCAAATATTAATTAATTAATTGAATTAATTACTGGTTTTTGACGCTGACTTAGATTCGTATCCATTGTTGTAACAATGTAACTGTTAAAACATTGGCAAAAGTTGGCGTCGAAAACCGGGTTTTCAGCCAAACTGGCCAAACCGGTTTTGTGCAATGTTACAACAATGCAGACACAAATCATGCTCTTTTTTCAATTTCTACTAATAGTTCAGTCTCTCCCTATGTATATATATATATATAGCAAGGGCTCCGTAATTTGAATGCAGTTTTCAGGCATTTTGTTATCTTTATCTTGTAATGGACACATAGATATTCTATCCATTATTTTCAATAGGATTTTGCTCAGTGTTACTAACATAAAGGGGGAAGGTTGGCTGACCATAAAACATGTACAACCCCATTTTTATATAATTTTTTTATATATAAGCAGTCCTTTAATTCAGCAATGTTTATAATACTGTAGCATCCTTTTTTATTATATTCTTAACCCTGTTATAATTTTAATTTCTCATATATCCTTCTATGTCTGGTTTTAAAAATTAAAATTAAATAACAAATGACAAAAAATATTTAAGAGCATAAAGGTAATTTAGATTGATACTTAAGTAATATAAGTTACTAACAATGAAATTAATTAACTTAATATTAAGTTAATTCAGCTTTGAAAAAAGTTGCAATAAGCAAGGTTATATTGTTTAAGAATTTAATCGATATTTTTTTTTAAAAAAATGCATGTATTTAGATATATATTCTACGAATGTAGATAAATATTCTCCATGGTTTTTTTCTTCATTAATAAAAATTTGGATTCAAGCAGTTTTGTAACGATATCCCAATACTTCCCTCCTGAAATTTGGCTTTAGTATATTTCTATGGTTTTAAAACTCCCTTACACATCGAAAAGCGTAGTAATTACAGTAATATATGAAGTATAAAAAGTCTATTTATATATTTCAAGGACAAAATCACCCTTATTTAAGTTTAAGATGCATTAATTAGAATATTTTTTTCTTTTTAAGTATTTATCCTTCTGAATAGGTACTCACTCGTATATATAGATAGCTGATTCTATATACAAATATTTCGAATTTATGTGTGTGATTGTGCATATGAAGTAAAAGCAATTTAAAATTCTAAATTAAGAAAGTTTAAGCTCTAAGTTTTATGGGAAATTTAGAAAAGATATATAAAAATTTGCTCTTAGAATTTATATTTAAAAGGGAGGGAGGAGAAGATAGAGTAAACATTGTAATTTCCATCAAATATGTTACTTTTCTATATGTTCAGTTACTTTTTTGACGCGTTCTAATGTTCAGATGTTTATTAAAAATTAATGCAAATTTTTGTAAGACAATCCTTATATTTATATAATAATTCTCTCTAGCATCATTTTAATTAACTCTTTTTTAATAAGGTTTTATTTCTTAGATTCAAAACTAATGCTCTAATCTTAATGGTAATCAACTAACATTCTTACTCCAGAAATCTCTTTCCCGCCTATTTTAAACAATCAGAGCTCTTGTTACAAAGAAGTCACGCGGTCTTCACTGCCAGTAAAAAAAGCGAAAGTCTTCTTGTGCTCTTCCCCTTATGTCTTTGTGTTTGTCCTGTAATATGTCGCTGCTGCTTTCTTTCGTCTGTTTGTTTTAGGTGTTTTAGATGTTAGATTTTATGTGAATTTTTCTAATGTCCTGATCAAGAATAAATAAATAGTAACAAGTCAAAATCTCCTCCAACATGCCACGACTACAAAACAAGCAGTGTTTCTAATAATCAAGAAAAATACACGCTCAGTCCAGGGCATTATATATCTTGTTCAAATTTTCAATCGTTAATAAAATACTTTTTATTCACATCCTCTAAAGTTCAAATACATTTTTTTAAACTTGTAGTAGATAACATTCATGTTAATACAGTTTTTTCCAACATTGATTAATTAATAATTAGCAACAAACAAAAATAATAGCCCAACAGCTTATTTAATAATTACCAGTGACCCATGTGCTTGTGATATATAAATTTATATACAAAAATTAACACTAATCTTGATAATTTGTACGGATTATAATTAATCCTTTAAATGCCAATTAAAAATTACGTGATTCGCTTAACAATGCCTCGTAGGCGAGCGTATGAGATGTATTGGGGGG
>BMAV01001491.1:409147-446606 GCA_019973955.1 Trichonephila inaurata madagascariensis | reverse complement strand
AATATATAATAATAATTTATATTATTAAATAACATATAATAATTATAAATAAATAACATTTGTAATCATCTGAAATTAATAGGGTTACCAAGGAAAAAATTAAATAAAAATTAACTGTAATATACGTTATTCCCAGAGCATCCCAGAAATGGTTGCGCATTCTGATAATTAGGGCGACGATATATTACATACATATTACTCGAAAAACGCAAGAAAAAATAACTACCTATAAAGGTAAGAATTTAAAGTGGAATTCAACGAAATAGGATAGCTACTATACATAATGGTACTATGCAGATGGAACACCAGTATAAAAAAAGGAATTTATGCGTACTTATACAATGCTTCATCTCGTGCACACGGAGACCCATGAGTTCCTCTTAATTTTTATTTATTTTTTTATTAATTTGTTTTACTCCGTCCTGGCCACAAAATATTCTAAACATCTTGAAATTTGAGAATATATATATATTTTTTTTTCAAAAATTACATTAGCCAATGGTCACTACTTTTTACGCATGCCGAGTATACTCGTCATAACACCAAATCCTCAAATTCTTGATAACGAGTATACTCGTTAATTATAATTAACTGGTTAGTAAATAAACAGATGGTCTTATATAATCGAGAGTAAACATTTCTTTTCATCTTTCTTAATCCTTTAAGGTATCCGACTACGTTCGGAACCGTGATTTTAAGAGGGCGAATAAATGGATAATTTTCATAATATTTAGTGTCACTTAGATAAGAATACATGTATAAAATCGTTTTAAGGACATTTTGACAAAAAAAAAAATGATTTAGATACAATATTTCGGCAAAAAATTAACTTAAAATAACCCTTTTTCAAAATGTTCTTTTGTGAAAAATGCTTCTATTATAATAATATTTTGCCTGTATATATCTCAGACCTCTGTACAGAGGCTCAACTATGAGTTTCTAAAAATTCACATTATTTTCTGAGTTACAACCCATTGAAATAATGATCGGCGTTTTTTTTTTAAAATTTCTCCCCTCTGTTGTCGTAAAACATGGATAAACCCACTTCTAAGTTATATATTTCAAAAATTCTAGTTGAGCCTCTGTAGAGAGGTCTGAGCTATAGACAGGCAAAATATTATTACACAATAGAAGCATTTTTCACAAAAGGAGGACATTTTGAAAATGAGTCATTCTATGTTCATTTTTTGTCAAAATATTATACTTAAATAATTTTTAATTGTAATACTATTTTTTAAACAATTTTATATACATTTTCTAATCTAAGTGACACTAAATAACGTAAATATTACCTATTTATACGCTTTTGCAAAATCACGGTTCCGAACGTAATCGGATACCTTAATAAAATGACAATGCAAGCCATTCACCTTAGATTTAAAGCATTTACTTCCAAAAATATTTTTTCTACATAGGTAAAATACCATTTCCCAAAATCAAACATTAATGCCAAAAAAACGCCAATCTTATCGTCTTTTATTTAATAGAATTCAGAAAGGGGGAATGATGTGAATTATCCAAAAGCGCCAGAAAATGCAATCTAATCTTAAGGATGTATTTGCAATTTACCAGGGACAAAATTGCGGATTTGTTTCTTTGTAATGTTATTAAACGAAACAATTTATAATCCTGGACCGAAAATAAAGCCATTACAGATCTCAACCAAAAAGAGCACACTTTTACAACGTCAAATATATTGATACTAATTTTAGCAACAAAAAGCACGTTTCCTTTCGGGATTAAGAGATATATTTCACAATCTGTTTATTTCTTCTTGAACTGAGACAGAAAGAATAAGCAAACCAATTTGTAACGTCCACCCTGCACATTTGTTTTATACGAAGGGAATAAAAATGTGACATTCCTAAATTTAGACAAAATAAAAGGAGGCAGAATAGTCCCCAAGGCATGGGCCATTATTCACGGCGCAAGAATACAAGCAAAATGGCTCACAGCTAAAAGAAAACAGTAAACGAAAGATGTGGCCAGGGCGATTTAAATCAAAAATTCTCAAACGCGATTTAAATCACAAGTCACCGAATGCCATTCAAATCGCAAGTCTAAATGCGTCCGTCTTGTTTCGTTATATTGTTACCAACAAAGCCTTTTTGCAAGGGAAATATGAACTCTTTCGATTGGAAAAAAGAACTCTCGCCCACTAAAACAAATATATTCTTTTCGCAAATGGAAGAAAACCGAAAGGAAAATATTCTGAATGGCAAAGGGGAGGAGGAGGAGGGAACACGACATACACCTAACTTTTTCTCCTCCCCCCACACCCCCTTTCGTGGTGCAGCAAAAGCTCCTTGTACCAAATAAAAGAGTCGAGCACAATTTTTTTTTTCTAAGCAAAAAAGGGGTTCTCCACTGGCGCAATGCCAGACCACCAGTCGAATTCAAAGAAGAGAATGACACATCTTCGACGAGCGGGTAAAATAACAACAACAAAAAAAAAGTTTTCCCTTTCCGAAACCGAATCAATGCATTTTCGTTTTTGCGAAACTCGGAACCGAAGCGCGACTTTCAACTTCAAAGAATTTTTCCGATTTCTTATTTGTTTACTTCCGCTCTCTTCCGAGTAATATTAGTTTTTATATAATAAAAAAAAGAAAAAAAAAAGAAGTGGATTATTTTTTCCCTAAGTTGTATGAAGAGAGAAATGGTCAGATCTTCGGATAATCGATGTCGTGCAAAGAACGTCGGAAGTAATGATGGAAAAATGTGTATGAAAAAATGCAAGGAGCTAAAGATCACAGATAATACTTTTTTTTAAGGAAAAAAAAGTTCTTTTTAACAATATGATCAATTATATTGTTTATTAGCCTTTACCCATCTAATTCGCTGGGCATTTCATAACATTGTAACAATATACAACCTGTGACGGGGCTTTATCGCGTTTTCACACTAATCTTCTTGGGGAATCTTTGGGCCAGAATTGAGTTATTTTAATCCAATCCTCTCAAGAAGAAACCACGATATGCAGATTAGTTAATAGATATATAATGGAGCCTTAGCATTCGCGTGTTATAACAGTAGAAGAATACAATAAAAGGAGACAGAAAGCTGAGATGCTGAGCGCCGTGAGCTATTGGTAAGATATTAAATATAGAAGTATAATTATAGAATGGACTTAAGCGTGTTAAGGAATCTAAGGTAGATAAAAAAATTCTTAGGGTAACTTCTCATAAAAATAGTGATTAGGATTTCAGGCGCTATTTACTTAGAATTTAGGATTATGTTGTATCACTCCTGTTTGAATCCCTATAGTAAGACTTGTGTTGATAAATATATTTACATAATAATAAATTAGATTTACTATGGCGAACTTGGGTGATCAATCATTTCCTTCTACAAATCTAGGTCGCGTAGAGGAAGAGATGATACCCCCGGGCCGGGAGGTATCACAATCCTTTTTAGGTCATTGTAATCTAAGTCCTAGCGTTAAGCCTTCAATTGGAAAGAAAACCACTGGAAAAATATTCTTAGAGACCCCAATTGAATAATTTTTTTTAAAAAAAAGATTTAAATTTTTAAAACATAGGGTTGTGATTTTTATCATTCACTCTTCTGCATTACCACCCTCTCGTAGTACATTTTCACATACCCCTTTTATAGGGAATCCCTAGTCAATAAAAGTAACATGTGCTTACAAAACTCAAGTCTGTAAGCCTATTTGATCGAAAGCAGGATTTTTTTTAGTCATCACACCCTTGTGTGACGTCTCAGATAAATAAAGGTAGCGTGATATTGATTAATTAAAATATTTAGTTTATTTACGTCACAGCTATTATTTACAGATTATACATTCTAAACTTATTAGATTATAAGAGTCCAAGTTCTGTTATTTGTGAGGGAGGAGTTTTGTGTCCGTTCTCAGCGAAGTTTTCAGACCATTTCCCATTTTCACTCTGCCCTCTTTAGGCTTAAGGATCATAGCAGACGGCATCTTTATCCTCGGGTTGCATCCGGCTCGTAGGCGGATAAGGGGGTTCCTTGTGGTGTCAAATGTTGCCGGGGCGATGTCCAAGACAAGACCACGCAATATTTTTAAGGGTGCAGGTGTTTTTGCACGTGTGATGACCATATTCCCAAAGAGGCCGATTCACAGCTGTGTGGCGGGAAACTCACAGCTACGTCCTACCTTGTAAACCTCCTGGGAGTCGATGAGCACAAAGTCCATTCTAAATGAATCACTGCTCAACCGAATAAATATGTTTGTCAGATTTAAAGTCTTTCAGTGTAATAACCCCAAAACAGAAACTTTTGTCTAAAAAGCCCGCCCCCTACCCTTGGGAGTCGACTTTCATAAAACCTATTCTTATTGGTTCTCTGTTCAACAGAAAAGAAGTGTTTGCCAATTTTAAATTTGTAAGTCTAAGAGTTCAAAACCAGGAAATTTCTGTATTTAACGTTCTCGTAACACCCACACAGACGCTCTTAGGAGTCGATTTCCATTAAATCCGTTCTACGCGGATCTCCTCTCCATAAAAGTAAAATATTTTGCAAATTTCAAGTCTGTGGGTGCAATAGTTCAACTACGAGAATTTTTATGTTTAACGCCCTCGCAACCCTCTTGGTTGTCGATTTTCGCAACAACCGTTATTAACAGATCTTTACTCAAAAAAAGTAACATGTGTATCCAATATCAAGTATGTAGGTCAAATAACTCCAGATATCTCGTGATGAGTTAATCAGTCCCTTTTCGCCTATAAACAGATTAACTCGTATTATTAGGGATGCAAAACATTCTGATTTGAACAATTTCGTGTAACAATACAGTTTTTCTTTTCCGTTCTTTTTCATAAAAATGTTTCCTTGCTACTTCCACTGCTTTTATGTTATTTTATTGGGAATGACAAACCATATGTCCAATGCACAGCATTTATTCTAATGATATTTGACATCAGAATGCATGGGTTAAAGCAACGTTCGATAAAAAAAAAAAGCAGGAAAAATATCATTGCTCCGGAAATGTTAACTATACTTTTAAACATTTTTGTCATTAAAATAACAAGAAGACGATTTAAACAATGAATGAATTACCTAACGAACTCAGAATGGCCATAGACCGGTGCTACCCAAGTTTTTTTTATCGAAGCGGACCGGTCAAGGTTTGATAATTTTATCGCCGTCCGCAGAGAATTGTTTTTTATATTTTAGATTGTTTTGATTTTATAATTTTAAGTTAATTGCATTCAAATATGTCTCAAGAATAAGATATGTGGTTACACCAAAAAATGAATATAAAGTGATTTCCAAAGAAAGTTGCACACAAACCCGAGGGAAATACACCTTATTAAATACAATGGCGATAATTTAATGTTCCTTGGGCGATATAAATATATAGGGAGTGTGAGCTAATAGTAGGAATTGAAAAAGCAAAATTTTAAATAAAAATAATGCATGTAACCAGTAATAAATGAGAAAATTCAATAAAACGTTCTTATTTCCACATCACAATAAAATTACAAAAGAAATAAATAAGAAAGATTTAAACTGGTGTGCCCCATATACTTAATTATTAAAAAATTCAGCATTACAAATTCAATATCTGAAGTACTATTCCAAATTTGGAACAAACCGACACATTATCACGAGTAATCGATTAACATTACAGCGGATTACAATAATTGCATTGGATATTCATCCCGTATTTCGAGGATTTACACGATATTATACGCGCTTATTGGATATTGAATATGCATTATACATACGCGAGATGACTGTAGGATTAAAATAATGCCTAATTTCTCTTGTAAAGTCACAGAAATGTAATGTAGAATTCCTGTAAGCTGTCCAGTTACGAAACTGGAGCGAATCGGTCAATATACAGAATCCCTTAATGCCTTGAACGCGGTAAAATGTAATGATATTTGAAAATGAATTATTGGTTTTAGAGAATACAGTGAAACGAAGTCGTTGTAAACAAAGTTCTATGTAACGAAGTCGCTAAATCTCGACAAAAAGCTCGTTATGTGGAAAATTCGTTACATAGAGGTTCATCTTTTATTTTTCTTTATAAACTACATAAAACAAATTTTTAATTCAGATACACTATATATTTAAAAAAAGTAATTATTCACACCTTTTTGTAAATTAATACTTATTTATTTTATATATCTTACCCATCAAAAAAGAAAAACTGCAAGGAAAGTTTCCTCTGATGCCTTTATCCACTTCCTAAAGGATTAAATTTTCTTTCTTTGATGCTTAAACAGTTACGTTTTGACATTTTCGAGCCACAAGAGACGAAGTTACCAGTATGATTGATCAACACTACAAATGAACGGAGACTATTTGAAGGACATGGGGACACGAGACGACTTCACTGAGGTGAAACGGGATATCGAAGATGTTTCCAGTGAACTGGACAATGCAGAAAAGGGTTGCACTTCTTGGATGAAATGCCCAGAATTATTTTACTCGGCTAGTTAGACACCTAATAAAACCAGTTCAAGATTTATAAACACGATAAATGTATTAAAAGAGAGAATAACTTGAGATGTCCAGAAATACTTCAAAAATAGGGTGAAAAAAAACTGAATCACAAGAAGAAAAGTTCGTTATATAGAAAATGTACTTCGCTATTGGGAGGTTATTTTATAAAAAAAATTGTAAAATGTTCTTGGTTCCAGGAAAAAGTTCGCTATATAGAAAAATTCGCAATAAAGAGGTACGTAACATGGGGGTTCGACTTTATATATGCTTGTATTTAATAAAAAAGGAAACAAAAATATGCACAAGAACTTAATAAAAAATTTAATTAAAAACTTTCAATATCTTTGAAAAATAAAATTTTTATTGAGTTTTTGCAAAATACTCTGGTATTTTTCTTTGCATTGTCTTTTCTAGCATCACATTGTTCAATGTCGTCCATTTTGTCATTCATTTCAACACTGGAATGTGAATCTAAATAAATAACTATGCATATTTTTTCATGATGTTCCTCATTTCGGATGACGTGGGAACCGGAACTGCATATTAATTTCCTTTTCGCCGTTGGAATCTGCATCAATTATGTTTTTTGAGCTTTGAGCAAACTCTAAAATGCCTTTGTCTACTATAATCGGGGTGATACAATAGGACAGTGCCATGGGTCTGGTTTTTTCCGTATTTTGTTCATTCCCAAAAGGGAAATCTTTTCGTGTTAAGCGATTTTCCTTTCGGGTTAGGAGAAAAAATTCATGAAAATACATAGTAGTTTGTCGGGAACAGTGTATTATTTCGTATTAATCGATATTACGTCTTAAGGTATCCGACTACTTGCGACAACTTTTTTCTTTAAAAAAAAAAGGAAAAGATGGAGATTTTTTTGTTGTTTTTAGATTTATTTAAAACATTTTTAAGAAAAAAAGGCTAAAATCAAAAGAGAAAAATAAATTATTACAACTAAAATTGGAGAAAATGGGTAACAAGTGACAAAAAATTACATAAACGGGGTTCTCTCTGTAAAAATAGTAAATGAACAAACTCTCAATTTTTCAATTTTGATGTATTACTCTGCTATTCCTTTTTGAAATGACCTTCAACATAAGAGATATTTTAATTTTTACATAAAGTAGAGCACTTTATTTTAGCTATTATATGAAATTGCTTAAAAAATAGTGATTATATTTACATACAGAACTGTAAGTTTTGTAATAAAACAGTGATTGCTAATTATGAAGGTTATACACTTTTACTGTTATACAGAACATACACAAAAAATTTCAGTTAATTATTTTCAAATCTTTTTGAACAATCGCTGTCCCCCGTTTGAGCATTTTCAAAGAAACACATTTCAAGTAAAACGCATTTTAAAGTTTGTCATCTTATGTACTAAATCTGCTTTCACTAATACACCTGTAGTTTTTGTTCTAGCGAATGGAAATTAAAAAAGTCGGTATTTTTATAATGCTAATAAGATGTCTTATAAAATAAAATCATAAAAAAATTGTCAACTTTTTTTAAAAAAAATGATGTTATTAGGGTAGACGGATATCTTAAGGTATCGCGCGGACTACGTTCGGAACCGTGATTTTAAAAAGGCGCATAAATGGATAACTTTCATGATATTTAGTGTCACTTAGATTAGAATACATTGTATAAAATTGTTTTAAAAATATTTTGACAAAAAAAATTATTTTAATACAATATTTCAGCAAAAATTTAATTTAGAATAACCTTTTTTCAAAATGTTTTCCTTCTGTGAAAAATGCTTCTATTATAATAATATTTTGCCTATATATAGCTCAGACCTCTGAACAGAGGCTAAACTATGACTTTTGAAAAATTCACATTATTTTCAGAGTTACAACCCATTGAAATAATTATCAGCTTTTTTTTCATAAAATTTTCTCCTCTGTTGTCGTAAAACATTGATAAACCCACTTCTAAGTTATATATTTCAAAAATTCTAGTTGAGCCTCTGTACTGAGGTCTGAGCTATATACAGGCAAAATGTTATTATAATAGAAGCATTTTTCACAAAAGGAGAACATTTTGAAAATGGGGCATTCTATGTTCATTTTTTGTCAAAATATTGTACTTAAATAATTTTTTTATTGTAATACTATTCTTAAAACAATTTTATATACATTATCTTATTTAAGTGACACTAGATATCATAAATATTATCCTTTTATACGCTTTTGCAAAATCACGGTTCCGAACGTAGTCGGATACCTTAAGCGTTTTCGCGTTAAACGTATTTCACTGTATACTAAAAAAAACATAATCAGTATAAATGAAATTATGTACACAATATCATTGAAAATGAAAATACTTAATATTGCCTTATTACTGAATAATTAAAAGAAATACAAAAAAGAACCAGTCTGTTCCTATTTGTTTTTCATGTTACAATTAAATCAAAATATACTGGTATCTACCCAAGTTTAATTATTCAATGATTTTTTAAGGAAAATGTTTCATCATATAGGATGCCATGATAACATAAGTCAATGAGAATTCAGGATCATCTTAAATCTATTAATTTTTTTAACTCCTTTTATTTTCGTTCAGTATTAGTAAATGTTTTGAGCAATGGTAAGATATTCCCGTCTGATGTATTTTACATCAAAAAGTTTTGCAGCTCATAATCCAGAATAAGATGCTTCAACTACTTTAACACGTTACAATCAACGAAATTTTCGAAGGAAAAATTTCTAAAAAGAAAGTAATAATATGTCTAGAGGATAAAATCTGTCCAATCTTTACTTCTTGATTTAGAAAAGTATTTGGATAGCCAGAAAACATCGTTTAAATTATTGTTATACTTTAAGGTATCCGACTACGTTCGGAACCGTGATTTTAAAAAAGCACATAAATGGATTATTTTCATGATATTTAGTGTCATTTAGATTAGAATACATATATAAAATTGTTTTAAGGACATTTTGACAAAAAAAAATTATTTAAATACAATATTTCGCTAAAAGAATAACCTTTTTCAAAATGTTCTCTTTTTGTGAAAAATGCTTCTATAATAATAATATTTTCCCTGTATATATATTCCTGTATATATGTCCCTGTATAATATTTTCAGACCTCTGTACAGAGGCTCAACTATGTTTTTTGAAAAATTCACATTATTTTCAGAGTTACAACCGATTAAAGAAATTATCGGCGTTTTTTTCTTAAAATTTTTCTGCCCTCTGTTGTCGTAAAACATGGATGAACCCCCTTCTAAGTTATATATTTCAAAAATTTTAGTTGAGCCTCTGTACAGAGGTCTGAGCTATATACAGTCAAAATATTATTATAATAGAAGCATTTTTCACGAAAGGAGAATATTTTGAAAATGGGTCATTCTATGTTCATTTTTTGTCAAGATATTGTACTTAGATACATTTTTATTGTAACACTTTTCTTAAAACATTTTTATATACATTTTCTAATCTAAGTGACACTAAATATCATAAATATTATCCATTTATACGCTTTTGCAAAATCACGGTTCCGAACGTGGTCGGATACCTTAATGTTATCTTTTACAGTTAAAATGGTCAACAAATGGTTGCAAAAATGATAATAGAGAGATATTTCTCCCTAAAGCATAATCGGGCATAAACCCAATTTATATGGAAGAAAGTGGGAATATGAAAGGTAAATCAGGCCATAGGATTAGCGATAAATTTTATGAAAGATAACACCTAAGCTAGGATCCCACTTTCCAAACTTCTACATCAAGCATTTGTAAGGATTCTGAACATCGACCAATTTAACGTGAATCAATCCCTCTACAGGAACCACGACCATGACCACTTTCGACCATGGCTACTCGGTTACCGTGGTCACTCGGGACTTCAGAAGGCTCATTTATGTTGTTCTTGCTCATCTCCATGTTTAGCCAAGCTAGAACAAATCCATGATTTCTCTCACTCTCAAAAAGTCCAACACCATTAGAGAATCTTCATAAAGATCTTGTTTTGTAAGCCCAATGCAGTCAATAATGTGTTCTGGAGATGCTTGGCAAGCAGAACACCTAACACAAGTCGGAAGAACTTTGTTTCCATCTTTAAAAGTCAAAGTTTGGAGGTGGCCCCAACGGAAACGAAATAGAATAGTTTGTTCTCCAGCCTGCTGCACTGAAGGGAAAGAGAACAATCAGGGCGTTTAGCCTCATACCAGTAATGAGCAGGAGGAATAGTTGATTGCTTGTTGTTAATGCAGTTTTGAATAGGTACTCATTTATAGAACAGTAGATACAAACAGGTAAGCTGTGAATTATGCAGCCATGAAGATCATCCCTTCTGGAGAACATTAAATATAAATGGGAATATTGAAATGTTTAATTCTCTCTTTTTCAAATCTCAATACGGACCTTATATATGTTAATAAAATGTGCATGACATGATTTCTAATAAAGTTAACTACATGGTAAAGTCAGTCTCTCTCTCTCTATTTTTTTTTTTTTCGTAATATTTCTGAAATAGGTGTATTACAAATTACATGTAATACAGTCGGACCTCGATTTACCGAACCCCTATTTAACGAATTTTTCGTTTTCCTAAATTAAAATGAAGGCAATCCCCTCCTCCTATTTAACAAATATAAATTACTTTTGATTTTGTTCGTTACTATTCATTCATTTTTTAATTTAACTGATAAATTAATATTTGAAAAAAACTATATTAACACATCGTGTCATTCAGTACAAATTTAAAAAACATGTATTTGAACTGGAATGGATGAATAGAAAGTATTTTATTAATGATAGAAAATTTGAACAGTAGAAGAAGTAGAAGTTATGTAAAATTCTTTTTTAAAAAAATCTTTTTCTTATGTAATTATTTTTTGAAAAATCCTTTTCTTATATAACTCTTTAGTAATTTTTTTAGGAATTTTCTGCTTTAAGATTTTAGGAGAATTTGTTGCAGAATAGTAGTCGGTGGTTTTCTCATACTTTCTGTGAGTTTTTATATACTTTTAATTTTTATTTGGTTTTTCCTACCGAGTTTCAAAGGGGGAAGATTATCACCTTCAAACTAGTTTAACCCCACTTATTCGGTCCTAAGTCCGAAATTGCTTTCTGGTTTGCTAGGTTCTTTTTTGTAGTTCCATTTTTGTATTTTTCTATAAATTCGATCTTCAAGTTTTGCTTTTATATTTTTATTACGTTATTTCTTGTTATGTTCATTATATATTATTTCTTGTTTTTGATATATTATATAAATTTCTTTCATATATATATATATATATATATATATATAGGGAGAGAGTGAATTAATAAATAGTAGGAATTGAAAAATACACTTAATCTTCAAATTTTCAGTTCATTTTATTTAAATGATCAAATAGAATCAAAACAAAACCCTTTAAGAGTGCAAGGCAATCTTAAAGAGATATAGAAGGTTCATCTATCGATGTAAAATATCTCGAACCATCCAAGTAAACTAATGCACATGTCGAAGTAGCATCAAACATACTCTTTATAAATTGAAATGAACAAGAGTATGGAATTCATGACCATTGGTTCTCCTGTCACTAAGCCATCGAATCAAAATCCATTAAGTTTCCTGGCAGTCACAGAGAACTCTCTAAATGTCATTTGGTAGATGGAAAACAAGTTGCAATGCTTTCAAATTTAGTTGGAGAGTCAGATCGCGTTATATGACAGAAAATGGAGAGGGTGGTAGGGGATATGTTTGATTAGTGACGAAGCCAAACAGCACTGAAGTTGAATTATAATTCAAGAGTTGAGGAGGGATGTTTTGGAAAATATAACATTAATTTAAATGAAATAATGACTGCATGTGCTTTTGTATGCAGTTGGATAAATTTTGAATGCTTTTTATATCTGCGTATAATTTCAGAAATAATATCAGTAAAAAATAAATGTATTAGTCTACAACATGAAAAACAAACCTAGAACATTTTACCTGAACACGTTCGGAGTACTTTTTGACAAAATAACATGTTTAAACATTATAAAGACTTTTTTAGAACTCAATACCAATAAATACTAATATTTAACCAACAATATTTAAAATAAATTGCCTAAATTTCTCAAAAAAAACAAACAATTATAAGTGAAATTTTAGGAATACTTCAGTAAAACTTCAAAGCAATTAGAGAGATAAGTAATAAACTTATATTAGTCAAAGTATTACCAAAACAATCTAGATGCATTTATCTAGAGAATGAACTAAAATTTTTATGTTTTATTAAAATTTGAAATTTTTAAAGCTGATTGAGTAAATATTATAAGAAAAATCACATTCTTTATGAGACCGTTATTTAAATAATAAGCCCTAACTCAAAAAATATTCATACAATAAGAATTATTTTAGTACATTCTCTAGAAAATAGCATAAATATCAGGTTCAAAAAGTTTTATAGAAATACATTTGTAATATTTTGAGTAATTAGGCTCGCCATGAGAGATTTCTAGCAATTTAAATGCCCACTTCTGGTAGATCAAAGACCCACTTTCGGTTTTTCCAACTTAACAAAATTGATTGTAGATTCACCTCTAGGTAGCGTAGAAACAAAATAAAGTATGTTTTGTAAAGTCAAAAGGTAGCTCTATTCAATAAAATAGAAAACAAAAATATCTGTCTTGACCGAATTTGGTTTTTTCCAACGTGTTCGGATATCTTATAATCATAACTAAACTGGAAGCAGCAAACATACAATGAAAAATACGCTTTTATAATGAAACCAACTATAATACTTCAGGATAAAATATTATTAATATTTTTTCCACGCTCATTATTAACACAATCGCTAGCAGTAAAATTTATACATCCCTCCTGAGAAGTCGAATAGCAAAAGAGTGTTTTAAGGTATCCGACTACGTTAGGAACCGTGATTTTGTAAAAGCGCGTAAATAGATAATATTTATGATATTTAGTGTCACTTAGATTAGAATACATGTATACAATTGTTTACGGACATTATGACAAAAAAAATTATTTACAATATTTTGGCAAAAAATTAACTTAGAATAACCTTTTTTTAAAATGTTCTCCTTTTGTAAAAAATGCTTCTATTGTATTAATATTTTGCCTGTATTTAGCTCAGACCTCTGTACAGAAGCTCAACTAGAATTTTTGAAATGCATAACTCGGAAGTCGGTTTATTCATGTTTTACGAAAACAGAAGAGAGAAATTTTAAGAAAATACGCCGATAATTATTTCAAATGGTTGTAACTCTGAAAATAACTTGAATTTTTCAAAAATCATAGTTGAACTTCTGTACAGAGGTCTGATCTATATACAGGTAAAATATTAATACAATAGAAGCATTTTTTACAAAAGGAGAACATTTGGAAAAAAGGTTATTCTAAGTTAATTTTTTGCCAAAATAGTGTATTTAAATAATTTTTTTTGTCATAATGTCCTTAAAACAATTGTATACATGTATTCTAATCTAAGTGACACTAAATATCATGAAAATTATCCATTTATGCGCTTTTTTAAAATCATGGTTCCGAACGTAGTCGGATACCTTAATGATTAAAAACATTCCTTATATTTTAGTAGTAAAACCAGAAAAACGGAAAAAACTTTTATTTTCATGTTTAATTCTTTTCTAGTAATTCTAATATTTCGGCTTGAGTCAATTTTTTATTTACTTTTTTTACCTTAGGCTGTGGCGGCCTGCAATACTTCTAATGTCTGCCATTTTTAAAAAAGGATATAAAAAAATTTAAACACAAAATGTAAAAAATAAGCACATAAACTATAAAAATAGTGCTTCATTAGCATGCCTGTAAAACCTCTTCGTTCAACTTCCAAAGCCGCACTAAAGATAAAGCTTATAATTTATCATAGTCGATCATCGTCCCAGAGCAGCTTCGGCATACTAGGAAAGCACCATGCTGATGAGCCAACGACAGGGAACGTGTTAATTTTTTTTTCCTAATAGGATGCAAATTGGCAACTAAGCTTTTACAGACACGGCAAGTCCCAAGATGTAAAAGCCATTCCATGATCTTACCATCTAATGGCAGCTCTCGCTATCAAATTCTGACGCTTGAATTAATTTTAATTCAAAATCTCGTCGGATGCTTAATACTGCCATGATTTAATTTTGACGACAGTATCAGAGCCAAATGGATTCTCAAGGGATTTTTTACATGCCACATAATCATATGATATGCGTGCCTATGATTTTCGCACCCAGAAAACCTATCGACTCCAGCCGGAATCGCACCCGTAACTTTGGTCTTGAGAAGCAGGCATGCTACCCCTAAGCCAACGCACGTGCGAACGCGAACCGACTTAATAAAAAAAAATTTAAAATATAATATCTCATTTTATGTGTTCGTTAACAATAACACATATAAAAAACTCATCAAAAAGTTATCATATATTAAATTTGAATCATTCAATGAGAGAAAAGAGTTAATTTATACATTCAACACAAACATTTTTCAAATATCAAACTTTGAGAAAGCGTTACCTTTATAATTAGAATTTTGTTGTTAATATCAAAGATAAAGATTTTTATTTCTTATGCATTTATTAAGGTATCCGACTAGGTTGAAAAAGTGCTTTTTATGTGTTTGATGTTTGGTGTTGTTTGAGTCATCAGGGAAAAAAGAAATTAATTATTGAGGAAGAAGGACTAATACATAAAACTAGAGAGTTTTTATAGTTCTTTTTATATCTAACTAATAAAAATATTTTTTTTAATTCGTTTTTTGAAGAACAAACTTTTCATCATAATTTCTGCACGAAAAACGGGATA
Source organism: Trichonephila inaurata madagascariensis (assembly GCA_019973955.1). Classification (NCBI taxonomy): domain Eukaryota; kingdom Metazoa; phylum Arthropoda; class Arachnida; order Araneae; family Nephilidae; genus Trichonephila; species Trichonephila inaurata. The sequence continues at coordinate 431,428 of BMAV01001491.1, read as the reverse complement.
TCTTCTAAATAATCCAATCAAATGCAATGCAATTTATAACATATATGCTATGGGCCCTTCAAAGTGTAACAAATCGTAGATTTTATGACAGCTACATTTAATCATATTTTACAGCCATTTTTAGCTTAGAACATACAGTAATTTTGACGAAAAATCATGACCATCAAATTTAAACGCTAATAAAATGTTTATTTCTTAAACTATTTTTTATCCTGCGGTTTGTGACACTTCAGAGGGATCAAGAAATATATCAATGACTTTAAAATTGCATAATGTAGAATTTATTTTTATTTATCACGTTTTTCTTAACTTAAAATTTTTTTTTCAAAAACAAAAGTGGGCGATATATGTTAGTTATTTAATAGTTATGACTTTTTAAGCCTATTTATGTTCTTTAAAACAATAAAATTATTCAGAAAATCAATTTTTGAAAAATTTATCTCCGAACCTAGTCGAATACCTTAAACTAAAATATCAATTGTATAAGTATAGAATACAATTGTTTGTTATGGCAGTAAATTTTTATCTATATTTTAAAGTTTAAAATTCGAAAATATACAAAAGAAAATTCAAAGGCACTACAAACTTCCAACTACGCAGCGTAAAATTGAATCTGCACAGATTACATTAAAACTAATTGCACAAATATCGATAAAACTATTAGTCATCTATTGTCCTGTAATTCAACATACAAATAGCAGGAAAAACGTCACTGCGCATTATGAAACATTATCAAAGCGATTTAAAGGAAATCCTTCATATAAATCACACATTATAAAAAATAAAAATTGATTTATGATACATGGTTCACGTCAAGTCTATTGTTTTCGAAAGAACATTAAATAAAATGAATCAATCGAAGAAGCGATGCCATGCATAACGCGCACTGCTAGTTGTTCTTTTTTCTAATTTTTTTCTGAGAAAGCAATAACAGAAAGCTTGACGTCAATGGCAAAAATTAAGGATCCTTAACGATTGAGTTAGTTATATATGTCAAAATGATATAAATAAAGAATAATATATGTCTGGGAAAAATAATTCGTGTTTCCTCTCAAAAATCGCATTATGGAAACAATAAATTGTTCGATGCATACGTAAGACAGGTGACAAGGCAACGTAGATTTCAAAAGTACCATAAGGTCTAAAATTTATATAGACATTGTCATTTTAATATTGAATATAAAAAATATTTTCCTTTTGTGCAATAATTTATTAACTAATTCCGACAACTCAGTAATATTAAATAATTTTCTCAGTTATATAGACAATTGCAAAACCTACAATCAAAGATATCATAAATTAGCAAAAAAGAATTATAAATCCATTTATGTTTCACAAAAGACATAAAATACAGAATTTTAAATTATCACGATAGTCGATTTGAAATATTTATGAAATATTCGATTAAGGTTGCGATGCTTAAACTGGGATCCATAGACTCCAGGGGGTTCCTACCGCCTTTCTAAAGGATCCGTGAAGATTTTTTTATTTAAAATTAAGATTTCCTTCTTTTACACTCAGAAAGGCCTCAGGGAAAAACTGAAAGTTGGTTCATCCTAGACTAGATCACTCAATTGCCCCCAATGAAGAAACACTACTAAAATATATATTTCAATTAAGGATATTAATTCAGTTTTTCAATTCCTACACACACAAACACACACTATTAGATCATACTCTCTATATATTTATTTATTTATCTTGGTGGAATTTTCTATAGTTAATAACATACATTTTAAAGCGTTCATTTGGGCTGAAATTTTATATACATGATTATTTTGGATGACAATACAATAATTCAATTATAATTAATAAAAATCCATTGATTAAAACTAATTATTTAAAGAATTACAAATACAGCCACGTTGGCATCATTTTTGGCGACTTGTGTCAAAACTTGAAAAGGTTTTTTTCTCACGTGTTAAAGTATTCAGTTGAACTGAAATTTTATAGACACGATTGTTTTGGATGACAATACGATACTTTAATGATAATGAATAAATATTAATGACCACTTAATGTTGTGATTCTGTCATATATATATACATATTTATATTAATTGTAACTAATAAAAAGTAGCTAAAATAAAAATTTTCTTTGTTGATCTAAGTAGGAATTGACTTGAATTTTTTTTATACTACTTGCTTTATTGTTTTCAACTACATAGCCATTACTACAACGTAATATTTTCAAAAAAATAATAATAATAGGAATACATTAAAAAAGATAAAACTGATTCATAGAGCATTAATAGTTTTAATTAAATATTTAATGTTTAAAAGAGAGAGAGAGAGAGAGAAAGAGAGAAGTGTTAAAAAAGTCTGTACAAGTAGCAGAGGCGGTCTTAGAATTATTGAGGAACCTTCTTATATCTCAGCCATGTGTAGGGAGTCAGGGAGGGTGTTCACAAAATCTTGGAGGTCGTGATGTTAGGTTGATGCATAAAAGAGGGCCGGGGCGATCAAAAGTCTAAGATCCGCTGGATTAAGGTATCTGACTACATTCTGAATCGTGATTTTGAAAGAGAGTACAAATAAATAACTTTTCTTTATATTTAATGATACCTGAAATAGAATATGCATATAAAGTTATTACAAGGTTATTATTAAAGTAAAAAATTCTTTAAAAGAAATTTTTTTGGCAATAAAATGAAGAGAGAATAACATATTTTCTAAACATTCTCTTTTCATGAAAAATGTTTCCATATGTATAACATTTTGCCCATATATAGGTGCTTCTCTACAGAGTCTGAACTGGGATTTTTAAAGCCTTCACATTATTTTCAGAGTTACTGCGAACCGAAATAATAACATTTAATATCAAAATTTCTCTATTCTGATGGATTAAGCTATAAATAAACCCAGTTCTAAATTATATATTTCAGAAATTCAAGTCCAGGCTGTGTATAGAAGTCTAAGCAATATATAGGCAAAGTAATATTGTTATCGAAAATTTTTTATAAAAAAGAAGAATGTTTTGAAAATATGTCATACTTTCTTTGTTTTTAACCCCCAAATTTTTTATTTGTATTTAAATAATTTACGTGTGTATTCTCTCTCTCTAATTCAAGTATCTCTAATTACTAAAATTTTTTCCCTTATACGCTCTTTCAAAATCACAGTTCCTAACGTAGTTAAATACCTTAACTAGAGAAAGAGGAAATTTCTTTCAAGTTGTATGTACAATTTTAGGCAGAAAATCTAAAATGATCTTTAGTATTTGTATAATTATTACAAAAAAAAAATAATTGAGATAAATTCTTGCAGTATTTTCGACATGCGATATATTTTTTATCTAATACAAATTAAAAGCCTCGCCTTTCACTTAAACGATGAATTAAGCAACCTCTTAGACGTATCGGATATTTGCTTTGGGACCACTTTTATCATCTTAACAAGATAAGTTACTCAGGAAAGCGTGTAATTTAATTTTAAACCCTCGGGTTTTTTCCCCACTAATAAAAATGTTTAAAAGATTGTGTAAACTAAAAAAAAATGAAACTACTTTTAATAGATGGATTTTAAAGGATAATTGTTCTCCAAAATTATAATAAACTTGAAACAGACTATGTAAAATATTTAAATGTTATAAATCTCAGTAATTTATAACATTAAAACTAAAAGTTAGGCTAGAGAATCTATTGTATTCATAGAAGCTTATAAATTTTATTCATTGTACACATACTCTGAAGCTTATTCATTTATTTTTATTTGCGATTATTTTGATGGCTGTATAACGTTGTTAAAATTGGAAATGTTTATAGCAATGTAAATCGTGGCGAGAAAATGCTAGCAAACAATGGCATGAAAAGGAAGGAGACCAAAAAAAAAAAAAAGATAAAGGTTTTAAAATTATATTATAGATATCATACTATTAAGTACTTTAATTTATTGCGTTTTGTGAAAAGTATTTTTTTATGTCACACTCACGCACATTTTTCACGTGGAATAAGATTAAAATTTCCTTAAAAGAAACCTTTTGTCCTGAAAACATTGTTTCATTCCTAGTAATATCAGAAATGATTAATTTTTCTTACTTAAAAAATTCTTAAGTGTTTAATTACTAAATTTTAATGAATCGATCTTTTCATTTTAAGTGAACAATTCCAGGAAAATTAATCTCTAAAACAAACATTTCATGCGTGAATCCTAGAAAGATTATCAAAATTCTCCGAATTAAATTCCACATCTGCTTGCTCTTTAGAAATATTTTTACTTCTCGTGATTGATTACGATCGAATAAAGTTTGTATTATTAAAATTTACTACTCTTTATAACATTTAAAATATTTACGAAACAGCATAACATTTGCTTTGGCGCTGTAAATAGACAAAAAAAGATCAATTTTTTTAGACTAAATTATTCTTAACATATTTTTCTATACTCCCACAAAAATTTTAATGTTAAAAAAAATTCACAGTTACGATAACTTTTATGTCCATTTTGATTCACATCCCAACGGCAAATAAAAATTTAAAATTGACTTAGAAAGTAAAAAAAAAAAATAACTAGTTTATCTTAATTTAAAATGCTACGGCTTTTTTTCTAATGTGCCAAATGCATGGATATTTTTTCAATCAGTTACTATTAGTATATGAAACAAAAGTTAGCATGCATATTTAAATCGAAGCAATCTTTTTCCTTTGCTTTTAAAAAAATAGTTGAATTTAGAAATGACGCGTTTTTTTTTAAATTTCACAATAAGCACTTTATAAACTATAATCATGCTTTCAAAAGCCTCATACATACTTTTTGTATACATCGATGATTTTGTAAACAAAACCTCATATCTGTACAGTAGTTATTGTAGGAGGAGTAGCATTTTAAAATTACTTCATGAATTTTTAAATTTTTCTATAAAAAAATTAAATACTCGGAGTTTTTGGGTTAATAGTTTTTTGGGTACTTTTCTATTTCACCGACGCAAGCAATAATATCGCCAAAAATGATACAACCGACGCTAAACGGAATATTCCTGCAGGAAACCTTTTACCACCACATTTTCAAAACACAAATAGAGAACTTATTTTATCAGCAACGTTTTTTTCATAATACATAAAAAATATATGAAAAATCAATGAAACTAACATTAATTACATTTTTCTTATGTGTGTGTTGTCGCCAATATAGCCTGCTTGGCAAGATTTGCGCCGGCGAAACGGAAAAGTACTACTTTTTGTAGTATTTTAGGCACAAAAACTACATTTTGTTTTTCTTATTCTATGTACGTAGGGTGCAAGCAAACACAAAATTTAAACCTATAAATTACCTAAAAAAACCCTTTAAATCAAAGATTTTTTTTTATAAATCGTACCGTTTCCTCTTAAACGAAGTTCTCTGAACTAGTGCATTACGAAAGAAATTCAGTGAAATAGTTGATGCATGAGAAATAGAGAACTTTTTAAAATGCAGTGCTTTAAAATTTGCGCCACGTTTAAAAAACACAAAACTGCAAAAATAAAGATAGATCTAACTGAAATTAAATTACTACGCTTGAAACCAAACAAAGTTTAGTTTTAATTTAAAAAACAGCATCAGCTTTTAGTATGATATACAATAAAGAATATCACTTATTAGAAGAATAAATCTAAAATATAGAATTTCGAAACAATTGAAGTGTCAAAATATGTAGTGGGTGCTAAGACGAAAAAACATAACTTGAAATACAACAGAAGAGATGAATAATGCATTGTATCTAATTTAACACTCAGTGTATAATAATAGATAAAAGATATGCACACAAAAATGGGTTGACAGTTTACAAATGAAACTTGGCATTTGTTTGATACTTAAATTTTAAAAACATATATAAATATGGTGTTTTAATACTACAATTTTTACTTTATACAAAAATATAGAGAATACTGAACATATTTAAAATCAAGTAAAACCCCAATTCTAGAAAGCACACAAAATAATCCTTTCTTTTTTAAAACCTATTTTACAATCTGAATGAACCATCATAAGAATTGAATAAAGGTTACAAGGATTTAAGCCGGAAATTTACAAATGCAAGATTTTAAAATCATGCAAAGAGGCAAATACCTATTATTTATTATAAATAAAAACTTTAAGTAAAAGTTAACAAAAACTTCAAAATTCAGTTTTTATTATTTCAAGCTTTACGAAAAAAAAGATATAAACATTTCTGTAAATACACATATTACTTAAAAATAATAAATATAATCATCATCAGCAGCAGCATTGACATGACAGCCATTTGTGGGCCTGATTCTTCCCCAGAAGCTCTTTCCATTCTGTCCTTCTCCCAGCAATTGATCTCCTGTTCTTCACTTTTAGAATGGCAAAGTCCTCATCCCTACAATCTTTTCATTTCCTTTTGGGCCTTCACTTTGGTCTTTTATTAGAGGGAGTTGTATTAAAAATTTTCAATGCTGTTCGATTTGGGCTTATTCTTACTATATACCCTGCCCATTTCATTCTACTTATTTTAATTGACTTAATAATACCATCAATATCAAAAAACATATATTTCAAAATTATATCTTTTCCTCCAACTGTTATTATCGAGAGATCAGCACCAAATGTAGTGCGCAGGATCTTCCTTTCAAAAGTCACCAAGATCTTCTCTTCTTTTTTTTGTCAAGGTCCATGTCTCTGAGGCATAACTCAAAACTGATTTAACCCTCTGACAGGAGCATCCGTCTCTCAGACGGGGATGATTTCCTTTGATGCCTGTACATAACGCTGTGGTGTGATTTTTGGGGTGGGCTGCCTTGACATCTTCAGTTAAACTCTCCCCAGTGAGAGGATCACGTGGTGGTATTTGGCGATTTTTTTTCAACTCACGAAAGGTGTGATTTTTCTTATCTATCACCGTCTCTCATACGGATATTCCTATGGTTTTTTGTTTTTGTTTTTGGTATTATTTTTAATTATTTTTACATGAAAATAAATATTTTCGAATCAGTTTTTATAAAAAATACTAGTCACAATTCTTGTGATAAAAATATATTAATATAGTGTGCCCCACATAAAGACTTAAATATTAAACATTATACTCTCTTTCATTTCATTTCTCTTTTTTAGTAAGCAGGATGGCAATTTAGAGAAAGTTATGTTTAGAAGAGATAGAAGTGTGAATTGACGGCCTATCAAAAGATTACCAAGATTTCTAGCCATTACTACAAGGTGCATACTATTGTACGCGTGCCTAAAAGTCTCTGAACAGTGATTGAACCTTAGCTTGAATCAAGGTAGGACTGGTTATTTGATATTAGGACTTGTAATATTATCAGAATTGAAAGTAGGCGGATAATATAATTATTTAGATAAGTGATCCAAGTTACGCGATTAGGTTTAACTACAGCTGTGTGTTTGGTTTATTCTCACTTAATATAAGTTTATCTAATTTATTAGAAATTCAATTTATATTCTTAATAAAGTCATATTAAGAATTTTAAAATGTCGATTCATTTCGAGAATCCCACACCTCTAATACACGCTGACAATCAAAGATATGGTCGCCATAGAAAGACCATATCACAAACTCCATTATAAATTTCAAACCATATGAACAACTTCCATTAGAAATAGATATAATAATATAATTTTGATTTAAGTTTTGTTTGCTTTTCAATATTTTTTATTGATCTAATTCGCAGAAACTTATACTTTTAGAAATGAAAAATTTTTGCGTTTATATATAAGTAAGGCCATAAAATACTATTAATTTTCTTCTCATTTTCATGCTTGGATCTGTGAACCTGCATGGAGTCCCATGTACGTTTAGAATATATAATTCATAAAATACAAATATTTTATACAATAGTAAGAATTAGAATTCCATGAACATCAGAAGGACTTCTAGAATGCATAAATCTTTAGATGGTGTTTAATTCGTCGATGAACGTTCAATAGTGATTTCTTACGGTGACTGAAATGTCAATGAACGCTAATCTCATATATTATTCATTCTTAGCAATCAAAATGGATATCTCTAACGATCCACAGTACGAAAAAGAATTTCTATATTTACATTAGTAAAGGAAAAAAGAAATTTCATACACATCGTTACTTTTATTTACAATACTGTTATAACTGAAGTCAAAAGTTCGTAGTAGTTACGTAAAAAAATGGACATAAGGATGTAGACTTTGAATTATAGAACATTCATTTCTAAATATTTAAGTTAAAAAAATATTAGAAAATAACTATTGTATAACAACGTGTATTATCTATCTATATTCAAAATGTTCGTCAACAAATTTAATATGATAAGTAGAAAAATCTGAAATACTTGAAGGAACGATAAAAATTAAAATTAACCAATTTGAACTAAGCTACGCGTATTTTAACATCAAAACAATCTTATACAACCGAAAATTTTTTTATTAATTTGACTTGGACCTAATTTTCCTTCAGAGTGACATGAAAGCTATTGACAAGGAACCTAGTAACTTTGAACCAACGGTTAAATGACGAGAATGACATTGAGGTTGCAACTCATTCTCCTAATTTCCAAAGAAGTTCGAGTTGAAGTTAACGTGCTTCACCGACCAGCACTGCCAAACATGAAACTAAGACTGCAGATTGATTTGAGCATCAACAAACTCATGACTACAACCGCTTGGATACTGTAATCCCCGAAAATAAAAATGGAAATATATGACGATTATGAGATATCTGGAAGAGACATCGTTTTCTATCGATATATAAGGGTTGCCCAAATGAAAAATGAATAAGTTTAATAAAAGAATGATTTTATTGGAAATCACACACACACAAAAGAAATCGCTCTGGGGGTTGTAACATGTCCCATCCTTTCGGCAGCAGGTCTATTTCTTTACTCTAGAAAGAACGTCCTTCAGAAAGTCCTGCCCCAGAAACGTAATACTCTTGTGGCGACACCACTCATTCATAGCATATAGGCGGCGCTGCAATTCACTATCTCCGTTGTAAATAGTTTTGCATATTGTAAATAGTTACCACTATTTTTATTTCCGTATATTGTATATATGTTGATACGAGTTCAAATAAAATAGCATAGCTTAGCTTGCCCAACTTGGTTGCGTGCTTTAGCTGAGTATGTGGATTATTCCCCACACTATCTTAAGTGACCTTAAGTTCCTAGATGACAGAGGGTGACAAATCTGGATTGTACGGCGGGTGTTCTAACATTTCCCAATCAATTTTTTTTAAAGTTGCCTTGGTTTCTCGGCAGACGCGTGGACAGACATTGTCAGGGAGATCCCATATCGTTTACTGCCCTTTTCGAAAACTTTTACACCAGCTGTTCCCAGACTTATGACCTAAGAGGTCTTTACTATTTAAACGTTTGCTGTGGGACGAGAAAGGTGTGAAATTCGCAAAAGCTAGGAACATGAAAATTTCAACAAACAGCAACAGTCCTTGGTTCCTCTTGCTCTTCTTTTGTTCGTCATCCAGATTTATTGCGCATGCTTAGACATATATATTTAATATTTTCTACATTAGGAAAGTAGATTTGTTTTTATTTTTTCCTTTTACTTGATATTAGAATCGGAAATTTAAAGTTTTAGAACATTTAAAATTAATTTTCTGCTTTCCTAAGTGTTTGAGTATGGGATTAATTATCACTTTTATATATATTTCTTTTCCCTACATCCCAGTAATATAGGTAAATTACCGGTGAAATTATTCTGAAAACGATGTTTAAGCTTTTAATGTTAGTTCCTAAGGCTAAGAGTTTGCTACTGTACTACTGTGACTAACTTATTTTTGACTTATACAGTCTGGTTATACTCTTCAATTTTTTTCCTTGTTTATTTAGGTTTAATATATAAGAAATTTTATTCATCAAATATTATTTATTTATTTGATGTATGAAAAAGTTCGAATAATCAGCAACCGAAATTTTTCAACTTTTAACTAATATCGATAGTTATTTTGCAGTTTTACAATATTTATCCTTTAAATATTTTAGTGTATGCCAGTTAATCACTCTTGTACTTCTTTTCTAGCTTTATCTTACGAAGAAAAGACTCAAGAAAGTTCCAAGGAAAGGCTTCTAACACCCACGCTGAAAGATCATTAGTAATGCTGAAGTGCTCATTTCTCAACCAGTCAAACATCCACCATCAGTTCCTAGAAAAGCTCCTTTATGTTATAGCTTTCTTAGAATAAAAATCTTACCTCATTAGATAGAAAGTTTCCATTATTATCCATATTTTAATAGTTACAGGAAAAAAGAAATAAAAATTAAGCTTGAAACTCTATTATTTAATTGCGTAATAGATTCCAATAGAATAATAATAGAAAAGCTATTCTGGAAATATCAGAAATATATATATATATATATATATATATCCCGATATGATTATTTTATAAATTCTCTAAAACTCTTAATAGGTAAAAGAAACTATAGTTTTAACTTGATAAGTTTTTTAACGGTAAATGTTATTTCTTCGTAAAACATAGAATTTCACAATAGAGGCGCCTTATATCAGCGATACTCAACCTGCGGCCAAATGAGCCTCTTTAAGTGTCTCGGTCAGGGCCCATTGCTCTAAGAAATTCACTTATTTAAGAACATTGTATTAAAAAAAATTGGTGGGAAATTCTTTGTAAAGAAATCAAATACATTAATTTTGCTTTTTGTTGTCGGTGTCGTACGAGTACGAATAGATATTCTTTTCTATTTGGAATGGTTACGGTTAGTGATAACAGACAACAGTGGAATAGCGACCATTTTATGAGGAGGGGAACTAATTTTTAACTATTTTTTATGTCTTACAAACGAAAAGTATTCTAAGAAAATATATCGTTTCAAGACAATAGGGAGGATGACTATTTTGTAGTGAAAAATAAACATGGATCCGTAATTGTTAGATTTTTCACGAAAGTGCTGCATTTAAAAAATACCAATAAACAGAAATCAATCAATGACACTTCTCCTCGAAGATTTCTTTCAGGAGGTGATAAACAGGCTTTCTTGAATAATTTTTGCAACTATTGGTTTTGTCAGTGGTACTATCACAGCGGTAACAAAGACATCCTATGAAGTTTGTTACATTATTGGTAATCGTATGAAACCGTTTACTGACGCAGAAATCGTGAAGGAGTGTTTCTTAAATACTTCTAATTTAGCGTTAGTGACAAAAACAAAAAAATGATAATTAAAAAAAGGAAAATAAGAGTTATAACATTTTGATCAATTTTCCACATTTCAAATTTATATTATCTTGGTTTTAAAGCATTTCTCACTCCCCCTCCCCATTTATCCTCATGTTGCGGCCCGCTTAAAATAACTAACATATGTATGCGGCCCGCGTGAAATAGCTGACATATGTATGCGGCCCAGCAGAAAAAAGGTTGAGTACCCCTGCCTTATATTATTAAAAATAATGAAGGTAAGAAATACGTCAGAAATTTATTATTGAATATTTTTGTATAAACATTAATCTTTTTTTTATAGTTACTCCGTAACTCCCCCCCTTCCCCCCTATATTTAGAATCTTAAACTTCCCGGCGTATAATATATTTCTTTGCATCGAAGCATTGCTAACAAAACACAAAAATGATCCCACCTGGAGTTTCATAATATACGAGATTACTCCATTGTATTTCCCCTCGTAAATTTTCTCAGTAGTTATTTGTTACGGATAAATTTTTTTTTCATATAAATTCTTACGTATAATATTTTGGCCTGTACATTTTTTTTATTTCTAAGCAAAAACTTCTGAAAAAGATCTGTGAAAACATCAGAATTTTTATTTTTTTAAATTATAATCTTTTGATTACATAGCATTTGAAATCGTCCTAATAAGAAACTTCAAAAAAGAAACTTGTGTTTCATCATATATATATTAAAAAAGATGAATACTAGAAATTTCACAAGAAAAATGTTTCGTATTTTTAAAAAAAAAACTGTTGGATATACGTCATATTAAAATTCACAATTTTTTTTTCTTTTGGGATTTTATAATTCTAACAAAATGATGAGACAAAAGAACAAAATGTTATCTTTATTTTAACTCTCCAACGCAAGATATTTGACACTCAATTTTTTAAATTATAACAACGCTTGCTATAGTCCCTTCAGGTATTCAGTTGTGACAGATTGTAATGCTTTTATTGCTCTACAGCAATATTATCAATGTTAAAACTACAGATATACTACATAGAATTAACAAAATATTTGATTTATGTTACATATTTAACTGGGCCATAATACTCAAAGACCATGATCGCAATCTTCGTAGCTTTCAATGTTAAAGTCCTGATTAGGGATTGCAATATCATAATACCGAATACCGGTATTTCGAGCCATTTGTACAATTCTATAATACTGGTATTCACAAGTTTAAATACCGTTTTTTTTTTTGGTATTTACTAAAAAAAAATTTTTAAATTGTCTCCATTATATGTTCAGGGATCACCAACATAGTAAAATAGTATAATGTATTTTTTGTTTTTATGTCACCCTTACGGGCGAAATTAATATGACTGTGATTATAAAATTGCATCGTACAAACAACAGAAGTGATAAAATATGTGAATCATCTAAGGAGGCAGGCCAAAACTATCATATAACACCTTAGAGCGACACTGCACACGCGCAGGATTCGTAGTCTGATATTTGTATCTGTGAAAACAAGATTGTAGTTGTGATGAAAGTGCGTAATATTTCGATATTTTTTTAGTGGTGAGTATTTGCGTATAAAACAGGGCAATTGATGCATTATGTTTTTGAAGATCACATTTCAAAAATTTGTAATTGTCCCAGAGACTGAATAGTAATATTTACACTTCTTTTACTTTTTTATGATTCCTTATATACTGTTATAATTTATAAGTTACAAATTATTTTTTTTGTGATATTAACACTCTACTAAAACTGGCAAATAAAACAAAGAAACACCTGTGTGTGTTTTTTTTTTCTTTTTCTAAAATTTCTACTATCGATATTAAGATCTAAAAAATACCGAATACCGGTATTGAACTTTTGGTCCGATATTGTAATTTCTAGTCTTGATGCATCATGAACGTATTGGTACACTTTACACATCCGAACTTGTGATTCATTTACATTTATATAAAATATAAGGAAAAAAGGGGAAATATTAACAGGAAGTAGTGGTATCCTTCAAATAAATGTATAATGGTTTGTAATTCATTATTTCTTTTGAGTGAGCTGGATTCCTTTGGGCATTCCACCAATAGTACAAAGTGCAACGTTAGTAAACAAGCAATTAGCGACCAATTGCTTTTAAATCTGGATCCACGGGTTGTATTAATGCTGTCATATTTACACAGGTAAATATTTAATTAAAAAAATATAATATTCGTCAGATTTTAAAAATTAAATTACATCTTTATTGAGACGGAAGTTAATAGATAGTTTCAGTTCCACAAATTTATTTTAAAATAAAGGGTTTTTGTGAAGTATAAAAAGTGAAGTTCTTAAACTTATAATCGCCGCGGCCCCCTTTATGTATCACCTTGATATAGCTGACCCTCAAGATTTAGAACACACCTCCCTAACTCTCAACGCATGGCTGGGTGATTTAAAGATTCCTCTATAATCCTATGATTGACCCAGCTACTTATACAGACTTCTTTAACACTTCACACAGTAAACATCTAATTGAAAATATATCTAAATACTAATTTAATACGAACTGAATCAAAATTCTTGATCAAAATACATGTTCTAGAAAAGATTTTTCATTGGGGTCATTTAGTGATCTAGTCTAGGTTGGCATATCTAATTTTTCTGCGAGGTCTTTCAGAGTCTAAAAAAAAGAGAGAAATCTTAACATTAAATAGACCTTCGAGGACGTCTTGGAACCGCTGGTCTATCGCATAATCTCCTTTCCTATCATTGAGAGTATGCAGTACTGGAAATTGCTAGAAGTTAAATATAATTGAAGCGTAAAAGCTTTCATTGGTAATAGAAAAATGTCGTGTGGGAATTAGAGTACCAGATTTGAGAGAGTGAGGTACCACTTTAGATATCACATCCTCGAAATAACACCATGGTCTTAAAATTATAAGACCCGTCACAAATAGCTCTGGTGTAATTCTGGAGCAGTAGCTTGCCGGGACATTTTCCGTAGATATCGCGTTAATGCTCCAGTAGGTTAAACTTGTTTCCTCCACTGAGTTGATGTTGACGACAACCGTTTGTTTCTCCCGCGCGACTGTCACTGTCAGCCTCATCTCATAATTGATTGTATACGCGTGTCATTCATTGAGCATGTAATATTTTTCTTGGGCATATTATACGTTTGCTAACTTGAATAGTTTGATTTAAGCATTAGTATCAAGCAAGGTCAGTTCTATGGATGGCATGTTCAAGCAAAAAGCAAAAAAATTTTTAACTTTCGTTCGGAATGGGAAACCAGATATTCCTTTCCAAGGGTAAAGGATAAATGCGTGTGTTTACTGTGCTATGGAAGTATATCAGTTGGGAAGATAGGGAACGTCACTTCAAATGTAAACTACCACCTACTCTCAAAATATTAAAAAACTTGTTGATGAAAAAATAAAGTTTCATCCACTTCATTGAAGTTGTTAATACGCTTGATAAAAAAAATGTGTTATTTCATTTCTTATTTACTCTACTACACTTCAATCTCTTTTTTCTTATTTCTTTCTTAATTTCAGTTTCTTTTTCTTGTACACAGTTTAATTAAAATTGACTTCATACTTACAAGAAATGTAAGTTTATAGTCAATAAACAAATGTAAGATTTTTTTTAAAAAAAAAGGTGGTAGTTGTTTTGATTGTGATAGTTCATAGTAGGATTTAAAAACACTGCAGTAGTTTAGAAGCTTCACAAATTTCGCGACCACTGCTCTAGAGTGCTGCTAATTCCACCCAAATTCGTGTTGAGTACTATGTTACGCTAAAATCTATTTTATATGAAACATTTGCAAATATATACTGTTGCGAATTTTGTATAAAATAGTGTAAATAATTTCTATTTGGATGTGTAACACATTTTTATTTTATGTTAAAATTGTAATATTCGCAAGCAACGCCGTCCCTTTCGTTGTAATGGCGATTCAATAAGAACTTGGCGAAATCTTGGCGAAAGTGCCAAGTTGGCATCTTTTTTGGCAACCAAGATGACAACTTGGTGACCATGTTGGCGACCATTTTGGGCGAGTTCGGGGCCCTCTGGATTCTTCTCGAAATTAGTGGAGAGATACAATAATTTCACGATCTATGACGAAAGTGAATCTTTCTCAAAAGATCCGCCAGGAATAAAAATAGGGAGACGATCACCGAGTTAAGTTAGTATGGTTTTGACCAGTGATTAGTCAGTAATGTTTTGACTAGTGTTTAGTAGATTTGCATTGATTGTGATTACCGATTAGCTCGGTTGTTCAATAAGACGAGTAGTGCTTGTGAATAGTTTTTTAAATACATGTATTTTAGACACTGATAATTATGTCTGAGTATTGTTGAATGTGTGAAAACCTTCTGAGATTCCTTCTGCGAATATTGTATTTCAAGGATTGGATTTTCGACAATAAATTCCCATCGCTCTTAATGAAATGTCTTGTTTTTTTTTCGACTGACTTGCATAAAATCCTCGAACCCCAATCAACGTAACTATACAAAAATATATCACATTGTGACGGTCTCAAGCGTCTTTTCTGTAACATAACCTCTGGGTTCTTTGACGGCCAAGATTAATGGCAAATCTTTTCCAACCCAAATCCAAGAAGTGAAATACAATTGTGAAATGCAAATAAGATAGCTTTTAAAAGAACAGAAGTTTCATTAAGCAGAATGGCAATTTAGGGGAAAGTTATGTTAGGAAGAGATACGAGTGAGAATTGACAGCCTTCATAAAGTTACCGAGATAATCACAGCCATTGATATAAGGTGCATACCATTGCACGCGTGCCCAGGTGCTTCGTACCGTGATACAACCTTAGCTTGAATTAAGGTAGGACTGATTATTTGATATTAGGACTTGTAATATTATCAGAATTAAAAGTAGGCGGATAATATAATTATTTAGATAAGTGGTCTAAGTTACGCGATCCAGTTTAACTATTGCTGTGTGTTTGGTTTATTAGATTCTCATTTATTAGAATTTATCTAAATTATTAGAGATTTAAGTTAGATTCTTAATAAAGTCATATTAAGAATTTTAACTTAACTTAAATAAATTTAAGTTAACTTACAGAAAAGACGCGTGAGCCTGTCACAACATTTACATTAATAAAATAAGGAATAGAGAGAGATTAATAATTATTTTCTTACTATTCCCTTTCGATATAATTTCGATTTTTGGCTTGCGCTGCATTATTCACAATACAAATATAAAAGCCATCCGATTGTGTTACATTACAAAACGAAATAATTATCCTAAAAGCCATAAGGGTAAAAAAAACACGCTTTTCCCGTCCTTCGCGATGAAAAGGAGCGGCATAAAAAGGAAAACACACGGTTCATGTCCAGAACTCTTCTCCAGTCACGTTGCCAATTGTTTGGTTTCACGAATAAAGTGCCACCATACTTTTGCCAAGATTAATGGTGGAAGAGTCACGCCATGTTTCGTTTAACACTCTTATTGAATAATTCACAGTTGATAAATTTTTGTCGTTAATGTAAAAGGAATGAAGTGGGGAGAGAAAATTTATGCTCATTCTCTCTTTTCCTATGTAATACTCTTTTAGTAATGTATTTAAGTACGAATTAATTTAAAAGGATGAGCTAAACAAAGGATCCCTTTAAAATATCACTCTGATTAACACTGATGAAATGTTAATGTAAAACTTACTTTAAATATTTTGTTTTTGTTTTTTTCTTAGTATTGTTTTTTATATAAATGAAATAGAGGCGATAATATATTATTTTAATAAGTTTTTTTATGCTAATAATATTATTAGTATTGTTTAGTTAGAGCGCGAAATTGAAAGAATTATCACAAAACTCTTAAATGTGCATTAGAAATATGAATATTAGGTGTATTCAGTTGATGGACCCAAATGAATTCCAGAATTATGCCTTTCGTACACAATTTTGATTTCATTAAAGTTTTTATTAAAATAAAATATAAGTAATATAAGAAAAAAATTACGTTTACTGCTGTATATACACATATGCATAAAACATATGCTTTTAAAAAGACTTTTTTTTAAAACGTAATCGATAAAAATCTAATCAGAAAAATAGAAATTTCAAAAAGAGTATCAAGGTATTGATAGTGTTAAAAATCTCTTTACAATTTATTGTAATAAATTCTTATGAGTTATCAGAATTTATAACGTTAAATTGTAAATCTAATTTTTTAACTGTTTTTTAATTAATTTATTTGAAAAAATCTATTTTTTTTAAGAAAAGTTTTTTTCAAAGTATATTTACCGTTTATTATTTTTTCTGGGGGGGGGGGGGGCAGAGCATGGAGAGATGGGAATTTTTTAAAAAAAATTTATACTTTCTATACACTTATTCCTTTGTGTTCCTATATTATATCCTTTCAAAGTAAAATTTCATTTCATACAGGCTTAAATTAAGACAGTGTTATTAAACATGCGAATATTAAAAAGAGTATCAAAAGTATTCTTCAAATCTGATTAATATATAAAAACAGAAAAATATTTACCATATTTTTTACCATTATTTTAAGGTTTGATAATTTTACTTATACCAATTGGAATAGAGTAAAGGAAGAGTAATTGGGAAAAAGATTAATCCCTTATGTGTTTTTTTTTCCATTGGGAACCAGTATTCATGTATACCTTATCCGATTTTAAATTTTTGGAAATGGTTTAAATAAAATAGCCCACATTGAAATTAGTTACTTGAAAAAGAACTTTGAAATTTTTCATACCCGTTGTGTATAGTGTATATTATTAATTTAATTTGGTTTGAATTGAAATCCCTTAAGAACAAAAATATATTTTGGAAAGTTCTAAAAAAAATATTCTTGAATAACTTTAAACACACAGTATTTAAATTCTAAATAATCATTAAAAAATAATAAAAAAAACTTTATAAAAATATTCAACAATAAAAATATCAGCAAAATGGAAAACAGAAGTTTCTGAAACATATAATCACAGCCAATGAATATCGAACAGCCATTACGTTATGATAACCCTTCACGTAGAGCAATGAATTTGTAAGAATTCGCACAAATCCTGCTGGAGTATATACGGCACCCATGCACTCTTTCCACACGTACTGTTTAGTGACATAATGGGAAAAACAGCAGATTTATCAGATTTCGATTAGGGTCAAATCGTTCCAATTCGACGCTTGGAAACATCAGTTCAAGGAATGGCACGTTAAATGGGCTATTCACGTTCAGCCTTTGTAAATATTTATCGAAAGCGGTATGTGAATGACAAATCATCGACCAGTGGTTTGTCGGCCATGACGCATTGATCTCAGAGACTATTAAGGGGCGGGGTGGCTACATCCCCATTTAGCAAAAGAAGAACGCAAGAAAGTCACCTAGTCTTACGAATCACACTTTCTGGAGCCGATTTTTAACGAAACCGCAAGAACTATGACGTTTTCGCGTCACACAGCTGAAAATTCGGCTTTTTTGTGGGTAAGATAACCACGTTCCTATGCACACGTGCACCCCTAAATGTTGCGAGGTCCTGTCTTCTGTCATCACCCCGGCAACCTTTGACTGTGAGAAAAACCCCACTCCACCCAGAAGCCTGATGTAATTCGAGGATAAAGGAAAGACCACCCCCTTCCATCCCAAGGTCCTGAAGAGGGCAAAATAAGTCCGTTAGAAAACATCGAAGATAGCGGTTGTGATCTCCTCCCTCCTAAATATCATATCCTTAACCCTGGTGAAATAACCAATATTTTGAATATCTTCCATGTAAGAGTATATACTGTAATTAATAGCTGTGACGTAAATAAACCAAATTTTAAAATTCATAAATCTCATGCTACAATTAAATTTCTCAAACCTCACAGCACATTAATTCACAAGAACGCCGAATTCATGGCGACAATATTATTACTGTGATGTGGCAATGTTTTCGTGGGGCACATTAGGATCCATCATCTCCATGAATAACAACATCATTGAAATCTGTGCTCTATGTGAACGTTGGAGATCAGATGCACCATCTTAATGGTAACAGTGTTTCAAGCGGGTGATGGTGTTTATACCAACATGATAATACACCATATCATAAGGGTTGAATCGTCATGGAGTGATTCCCGGAACTTTCCGGCGAATTTCAAGATATGCCTTTGCCTCTGAATACACCTGACGTAATTACAATCAATCTATGGTAGTTTCATCTGGAAACTCGAACTCGTGCTGCCATTCGTAATGTGTGGGAATAGTAGAACCACTAGGTGAGAGAATAGTACCAAGTATCTCAAACTACATACAGGGTGGTCCCAAATTCATGATACAAACTTTAAGGGTAGAGGTAGGACATTGTAACAATCATTTATTGTATAGGAATGTATAGGCGGAAGTGACGCGATGAGGCTCAAACAAGGGAAATAAAAGAAAAGCGAAATGGAGTTATTGGTTGGTTTTGTTGCCGGCAGGGAGCACAGTAGATGTCTAGCCTCCATTCAACCAGATGTATCAGTGGGAGAAAGCGTCATTCACAATTGTGTTGACATTTACAATGAGAGACTTTACGTTTGCCGAACTTGCAGACATGCATTACATGTACGGTCATGTAAATGGTAACGGCAGAGTTGCGCTACGAATGTATCAAGTGCAGTTTCCTGATCTACGAATGTCGGATAACAGAATTTTTCAGAGGTTACATGGTCCACTTCGAGAAACACGTTCGTTCCACTTCACCAGACATGATGCTGGTCGACGGTACAGGCTGTACGTAGTCCAAGCCTGGAAGAAAGCATCTTAATCGTTGTGGCTGTTAGACCAGAGTCAAGTACAAGAGCTGTTGCTCAGGACGTGTGAGTCATCAGACCATCTGTAGAATGTTAAAAAAAAAATCACTTACACCTCTTCCATTTTCAGCCAGTACAAGGTTTGAATCTGACAGGCTATCTTCTCCGACTGACAGTGGGTGGTACAGCAAAGTGAGCTGCAGCGGAACTTCATAGTTCATGTGCTGAACAGTTGTGAGGAGTTATTGTAAGCGTTACACTTGTCAACGACGCTTTCAATAAACACTGTCTTTAACTTTGTTTCTTATTTTTGCCTTTGTGCCTCACCGTGTTACTTCAACTCATACATTCCTATACAATAAATGATTGCTACAATGTCCTATACCTATCCTTAAAGTTTGTACCATAAATTTAGAACCTATATAAGCATCCTGTAGAGTCAACGGCTCGCAGGTATTGATAGCTTTGAGGGCAAAAGGTTATTCTATTTTATATTAATCCCATGGTCATAATAGAATGGCTCCTTAGAGTACAAGTAAATAATCTCATGAAAACTCAATATTTTTTACATCCAAGAGAACCTTAACTCATTCAACAAGGGCCTACTGGGGAAATTACCACCCCAGCATTCGGAAGAGTACCGCAGGCCAACTAACTGAGAAGCAATCATTTAATTTAAACTAAAATATTTTATAAAGAAACTTCTCATATCAGAGGAGAGTTTTACATAATATATTTTGTACAAGGATTTAGCAACAAATTTTCCATTACAGATTGCTGTTGTTATTTGAAAAGGAATTTTAGTTTACGATAAACAAATCAAAATAATTTAATTGATCAAAACATGTGGGGAAGTAATTTTGTAATGTCTTTCTTTTGGTTAATAGAATGATTCCACATAATGCAAACAAAGGAAAATAATATAAATGCATTAAATAATCCTAAACCACACACAAAAAAAGAAAACTTATGACCTAACTTTTACTAAAGCTAATTTATACCAGCTAAAGTAACCGATTCTAATCATAGAAAAACTAATAAAAATTCAACTAAACAAACTTAAAAAGAAAAATATGCTTGAAGGAAAACAAGAACATAAAATTCTAGTCAATAAAGCTGATGAAAAATGACAAAAGAAAGAACATTGACACAAAAACAAATTCCTACAGACATTATACAAATGAGGCAGAAAATAAAAGGTTCGAAACGATGGTGTTGTGCAACAGATGGACTCCGAAAATTATGACATGCCGAGTGAGAGAAGGCGGAAACATCCTGAGATTTATGACTTCCTTTTAATGTAAAAGAACTTGTAATTTAAAGAATCAAAACTTACTGAAAAACAATTACACAATGACGTGTTATAGAAGTCCTTGTCATGGTGATTATATTTTTTTCTTTATGTTATTGGATTGCAAAATAAAACGAAGCTACTGTATTACAAAGACAAAAAAAAAAAAAAAAATTGCCTGCTGCTTCTTTTTCCAATAAATGCATCCAAATTTAAAAATAAATGCGCATAAAAATGTTTATTTTAACTGTCCAACGGAGAGAAAAGACCCATATTAATGCTTAAAGCTAACACCTACTAAAATCACTTATTGATCGATCGTCTAAAGATTTCTCTGATCAATGACACTAAGCTGTTTTCATCTCAGTGATTAAAAATAATATTTCACATGTCAAAAGAGGAGTCTTTAGATATCAACCTTTATTGTACTGCACGTTACATTTTTGTTAAAATTACATTTCAATATATAACACAATTCGTCATTCGTGAGAAAAAGCCTTAATAATTCGTTTTCCAGCTCTGTATAACCTTAAATTACAAAAAATATTGGAAAAAAAGAATTGCAATCAGATATTTCTCAAATTTAAGTTTATTAGAGTGCATTTTACTTACCGTAAAATCCGACGTATAACGCGCACCTATAATTTCAAGCTTAATTTTTAGGTATATTCGCCGTATGACGCACACCCCCTTTTTTATGAAAAAATCTGAAATATTAGTATGCATTGCTGTTATGTTTTGAAGTCATGTATTCGAGGTATTGTCAGAGACTTTTGACAAAATAGTTTTCTCCAAGAAATACAACTTTTTTTAATTCATTAGGCAAGTCTCATTTCTTTTAAATAAACAGTATTTCGATACATATAGAAGTGATTTTTTTTATGCTCATCTCTTCTGTTTTTTTAAAGCTATCGTTTTTATACTCGGCGTATAACGCGCACCCTTAAGTTTCGATCTTATTTTTTGTGTTCAAAGTGCGCGTTATACGCCGGATTTTACGATACAATGATATGTATATATGTATGTACTTAGCAAAAATCAATGAAACGAAAACATTCGCAAGAACTTAATGAAATTTAATACAAAATTTTTACAGATTTCCACTTTCGTCTTCTGTTTTTAATCAACAGTCTTAAAGAAGCTCCATCTTCATTTTGAGCGAAATACCAGTTTGCTTTG
>BMAV01001491.1:331769-389147 GCA_019973955.1 Trichonephila inaurata madagascariensis | reverse complement strand
GGTTTACTATCTTTGGTAAACACGGGTGTCACGACCCCAGGGTACCCCAGTGATCCTTCTCTATTTTCGACCCTCCATCTTTTCATCCAGTTTCTTCTTTTCCCGTCCAGACCACAGACCTATGAATGTTTGGCGCATTATAACCAAAACTGGCTCTTGCGCCATAAAACACCAAACTCACAACTCAACTCAACTCCTAAGATTATTGGAGAGAACTTTAAGGGGTGGTAGGGGGCACCACAAGGATTCAGATTTGCACGACAACACATGGTCAGAAACGTCGTGGAAAAGTAGTATAACAGGTACAGGAAACAAAGAGACAAAAGACTAAAATCACCTGAAATACATTTATTGGTCAAAGATATTACATATCTTGTGGGTCGATGATACATGAAAATGTTACAAAAGCAGTTCAAAGTGTAAGCTTTCACGTTGCAAAAAACGATGAACACCATTCCCAGATCCTTCGAAAACAGAAGCGAAGGCTCATACGCTGGTATGCGAATTGTATCCAACATTTGTTCCATGCTGGGTGTTTAAATCACTCTTGGCCTCACTTTGCGCTTTACCTCGTATTGTGTGTGTGTGATCCTGTAACGTTCCTGCCAGGCAGCTGTGAATCGTCTTCTCAGTGGAAATGATCACCACACGAGCAATTACATCTGCAACTTTAAATTATTGCGTGGTCTTGTCTTGGATCATCCGGGCAATCTTTGACACCACGAGTGACCCCTCTCCGCCCCCTAACCGGATGTAACTCGAAGCTAAAGCGAAGCCGGCCTCTGTCATCCCCGAAGCTAGAGAGGGCAGAGGCAGAGGGAACGAGAGATGGTCTGAAAACTTCATTGAAAGCGGACCCCAAAAAACTCCTTCCTCACAAACAGAACTTGGACTCTAATAATCTAATGAATGTTTAATAACTTCAATGTATAATCTGTGAATAATAGCATCGAAGTAAATTAACTAAATATTTAAATTAATCAATATCATGCTACCTTTACTTCTCTCAGACGTCACAATCCCTATTCACTCAAATTGTGATGCAAACAGTAAACATCCGGCGGTTCGGTACATCTCTCTGTGGATACATTACGATTTTTTTTTTGCTGGTGGTGCATTTCCTTCTGCCAATCCGTGAATAAGGTGCATATCTGCCAGCTCAGAGTTCGTAAAATGTTCCATACTCCTCTGCGGACGATGACTACGGTAATATAGGCCTGTTTCCTTCCCGCTCTTGTGAACAAAGCCACTTATCGTGGAACGAAGATGATTCCGACCATGTGTTTCTATGCAAATCTAAATCCTTGTGATGTCCCCTACCTCCCCATAAAGTTTGTCCCATTAATCCTGGGATACCCTGTATAATTAATAACTTAATAATGAATTAAGTTAAACCAATGAAAGCTTAATAACAATTTTTCAAGCAAAAGCCTAAATATAGCATCGAAAAATAAAAAAAATGAACAATACAATTTAACTCGTCGAGCATTTGGCAGGTTCATATATTTTCACAGAGGAGAAAAAAGCCCAAACCGAAATGAAAATTCTGTGGGAAAAAAAAGAGAGAGTAACAAGACGAAAACTCAATAATGATCATTCGCTTCGTAAAATAATAAAAGAACACAGAACAAAAGCGCTCACTTTCAAAACTAAAGTAAAACGAAATAAAAACGGAGGCATCAACAATGAACTGACTTCAAATTTTACCACTTTTCTCATCAAACACCGAACGATTCAAAAATACTTTCGAAACACTAGAAGTTAACTTTCGAATCAAGTCACGTAACCGTGAAGACAGCAGCTTTAGAATAAAAGTACATTTTTCTTTCTTTTTTTTTTCAGAGAACGTTCCAGCACTGGTCATGTTTCTACGGCTTTCAGAAACAAGAAATGCGATTCTGCACGTATGACGGTTATAAAGAGAAAAGAAATCCCAGATATTTTAGTTTCGCACAAAGAAAAAAGACAGAGAGGGAGGGAGTACCGATTTCAGAAAGAAAGTGCTAGAATCTTTTAAATTTCGATTTTTTGATGTTAAGAATTCGGTTTTTATACTGAACACGTCAAATAACATCAATCACACTAACCATCAATCACACTAGTGAACTTTTTAAAACTAGGATTAGTTCACATATGTGCAGTGAAATACTTGAAAATAGTAAAACAGCCATGATATTTATAGTGTAATGTCCTGAGATAACGTTCGATTAAAAAAAAAAACTTTTTTGTCAAACATTAACTTTGATAATGGTTTGTTTGGATGGAATTGCATCATCATTCAAATTGTATTTTTGTTATTCTTCAAGTTATATTTTCATTATTATTCAAACTGTATTTTTATTACTAAGGTATCCGACTGCGTTCGAAACCGTCATTTTGCAAAAGCGTATAAATGGATAATATTTATGATATTTAGCGTCACTTAAATTAGAAAATGTATATAAAACTGTTTTAAAAATAGTATTACAATAAAAAATTATTTAAGTACAATATATTTCGGCTAAAAATTAACTTAGAATAACCATTTATCAAAATGTTCTCTTATGAAAAATGCTTCTATTATAATAATATTTTGCCTGTCTATAGCTCAGACCTCTGCACAGAGGCTCAAATAGAATTTTTGAAATATATAACTTAGAAGTGGGTTTATCCGTGTTTTACGACAACAGAGGGGAGAAATTTCAAGGAAAAAAACGCCAATAATTATTTTAAATGGTTGTAACTCTGAAAATAATGTGAATTTTTCAAACATCATAGTTGAGCCTCTGTACAGAGGTCTCAGATATATACAGGCAAAATATTATTATAATAGATGCATTTTTCACGAAAGGAGAACATTTTGAAAAAAGGTTATTCTAGGTTAATTTTTAGCCGAAATAATGTATTTAAATAACTGTTTTTGTCAAAATGTCCTTAAAACAATTTTATACATGTATTCTAATCTAAGTGACATTAAATATCATGAAAATTATCCATTTATGCGCCTTTTTAAAATCACGGTTCCGAACGTAGTCCGATACCTTAATGTGCTTGATATACTCATTTATATGCTATATTTAATTTTTATTAAATTCTTATTATTATTTAAAATTTCTATTTTATGTAGTTTGTGTAAACTATTTAGTTCTAGTGTCATGTCTCTTACCAACGCCATCTACTGTATTTATCTTTTGCACGATGGCAACAAGTTGTTTGCTTCGTCTTGTTTGTGTAACACAATCTCTGTGGAATGTTCAATTCCTGTATTGTCCCTCGCTAGGAGAGGATCTCACCGCACAAGCTGCTGGCATTTGTCTAAATCTTTTTACGCTAAATTAAAGTTGTTAAGTTTTTAAAAGCAAGAGTCATATTTATTAGTCCCGTGTTACGAACAGGTTTTCTAAACGCTCTGCCTACTCGTCCATTAGTTGACAAAAACATCCTATTCATATATGTCACTCTGGTTCTAATAATACATGCTTATATCATAAATAATTGCTAAATTTTGCTGCTTTTCAAGGATTCACGAATGCTTGCTCCCCAAATTAAGTGCATTTGATTGTTTTAAGTGTTTTATATAATTTACAGAAATTCAACTAACTATAATACGTACATTTCCCCCAAATATCTACTATTTATAACAAATATAATAACCATGAAATATAATGTATTAATCTGTATTTTATTTTTTTTTAAAAAAAAAAAAGAAAATTATGTTCTAGAAATTAGATAAATTAGGGCAGAAAATTAGGATCAGATATTATGTTTCGCTGTAGCACAAACTTATTTACAAAAAGCCTACTAGACTGGGACAAACATTAAAATTTTGTAAACAGAAAAGAAAAAGTGTTCATATTTTTAAAGATTAGAACGGTATTACTTTTGCCGCTTTTTACAGAACAAGGAGAATGTAGTTAAAATATCTCTTTTTAGAACAGAAAGCTCAGAAATTAACCCACTTGACAGATATGAAATAGTTAGGGGTTTCGAACAACGAAAGATAAAACATCAATATATAAAAAATAACAGAATTTATTTACAGCTCATAAACTTAAAAATTGTTTAAATAAATAACTGTGGCCACTGTAGCTGAGTTGTAGTAGTCATTATTTCGTGGCCGACGTCGTCGAGTCTTGAATACAAGTCCCGATGCCCTTGAGGATCTACTGTGTAGAAGGGCGGATGCAAATTAAATCTTTTGAAGCTCCAAGTCCTCACGTTAACGAGGTGTGAAAGTTTGGAGAGTGGAGGATCAGCTTAAGTGTTGCTCTCGTCACTTGACAGAGGTTCAAAATTACGCTTTACACTTAATGATAGAACTAGAAAAAGAATTAATTTTTTCACACCATTCAATTTTTTAAATAAAGGAATTAGAAATAGAAGCCTACATTTTTTCCTTTGAGCAAAAGAAGTTTGAAAAAGATATTTCTAAAGTTTTAGTATTAAAAAATATTATAGAGAATAAACGTAATTTTACATTAGCATCAACGAATATTTTCTTGTATGGAGATTCTAAAATCGAACATAAAATTAAAAAGATAAAATGTTATAAAAAATACATTAATTTTGAAGTTAATTAGAAGTATACTACAGTCTGAAAATAATAGATACCACAAAAAATATAATAAAGATTTTTTTATTCTATTCATTTCAAGATTCTATCATTTAAGGTATCTGACTACGTTCGGAACCGTGATTTTCCAAAGCGTATCAATGGATAATATTCATGATATTTAGTGTCACTTAGATTAAAAAATGTATATAAAATTGTTTTAAGAATAGTATTAAAATAAAAAATTATTAAGGTATAATATTTTGACAAAAAATGAACATAGAATGACAAATATTCAAAATATTCTCCTTTTGTGAAAAATGCTTCTATTATAATAATATTTTGCCTGTATATAGCTCAGATCTCAGTACAGAGGCTCAACTAGAATTCTTGAAATATATAACTTAGAAGTGGGTTTATTCATGTTTTACGACAATAGAGGGGAGAAATTTTAAGGAAAAAACGCCGATAATTATTTCAATGGGTTGTAACTCTGAAAATAATGTGAATTTTTCAAAATTCATACTTGAGCTTCTGTACAGAGGTCTGAGCTATATACAGGCAAAATATTATTATAAAAGAAGCATTATTCACAGGAGAACATTTTGAAAAATGGTTATTCTAAGTTAATTTTTTGCCGAAATATTGTATTTAAATAAAAAAAATTTGTCAAAATGTCCTTAAAACAATTTTATACATGTATTCTAATCTAAGTGACACTAAATATCATGAGAATTATCCATTTAAGCGCTTTTTTAAAATCACGGTTCCGAACGTAATCGGATACCTTAAACACTTGAGATTTCAATATGGCAGAAATACAAGGTTTGAATGTTATATAACTTATATTTCAGTTCACAAAATATCATATGCCTGCACAAACAAAAATTTTAATAATACCATGCTACATAAAAAGTTCATAAATCAACTTTGAGAAAAGACAAATTTAAACGTAATTTCAAACATATACTAACGTTTGAAAGACAACATTCGCAAAACCTTCAAAATAACTAAAAATAACGGAGACAGAAAAAAAAAATCGAAAATGTTTAAATAAATTATCGACAGGAAAATAAAAGTCATTTAAGGGAAGGCATGGAACATTAAACTGAGACTTCATGAGCACTTTCTACTGTCCCATTGACCATAAATCTCGACAGCGTGGAATAAAGACGTGAAAAAACATGACTGCCCACATGAATAGAAACACCCCGTCTAGAGACATTTCCCGGATGTCTCTGTACACATAAAGATATTGGAAATGAATTGCAGGCTATGAATTTAAAGGCATTCAATTGTTTGAGAACACACGCGAACATGATACCCGGTAAGCGCCCGTTTCGAATTTTTACAGCGATCCTCCGAAGATTAACTGCGGATTGTGCGACGGAATTCTTGAAATTGATGAGGGTCTTTTTAGAAAGAAACATTATTATATGACCTTGCCAATATTGAAGGATTACTATGATATTAAAGTACACGTTATAAGTTTTTACGCTTTTCAATGGAAGGGCAATGATAATCTACCACAGAGATAAATAAATGTGGGTATTTGACAAAAATTCATCCTACTAAAACAAATACTTACTGGGTTTCTTGTCAGTAGCCAGTTAATGCGACATTGAGGTAGGCTATTGACAACATACACACAAACCCAGCAATATAGATTTCGCGAAAAACAGTTTTAAAAATTATACAAGGTGCTCTTTCAAAGAGGTCGATATTAACCAGTGATTCCTTTTCTATAACCACTAATAGATCCAAACATAGAGCTGTGGCAAAGTAATCAATAGCAACCAAATGATGATTCATAAGAAATTACAAATTAGTAATGTTATTAAAGTTAATTTTTCTAAGCTTAATTTTAACTTCGAAATCCTAACAATATAAATTATTAAAATTTTTATACAACGATTTCAAATCAAAAGATAAATTTAAAAATTACTTAATGTTTTAATTTGTGAAATAACCAAATAATAACAGAGACCTAATATAAGAGAGACTAACAGCAACACACGTATAAAGTACTTTTTCACCGCTTAGAAGATCTAAAAACTAATAGAATACTTCTTTAATATCAAACGAATTTGAAGGAATTTTGCAGTGTAAATTTTAAAATCTTTCTCTTTATTTATATATATATATATATATATATATATATATGTGTGTGTGTGTGTGTGTGTGTGTGTCAGGTTTGAAAAGTTGAACTTCAAAATTAAGTAAGTAATAAATAACAGAGCGAACTCTTTACCATCGCGTAAGGATTTGTGGGTAAATAAGCCTATTTAAAGGTGGAGCGAGCGCTGACGAAGAACGCATACTCGAAAAGTCTTAGCTGGTGACTCCTCGTCAAATTGGTTGTCATTGTTCTACTCGAATGCGCACCAAAGGGCCGCTATGTTGGATTTTATGTGGTTGAAGCAAAATAAAGAAGTTATTATAGAGATGATGCCCTCCTCATTTTACCAGCAGGCCTGGGGCCTGTCATATATATATATATATATATATATATATATATATATATATATATACAGTTTTTCTATAATCTCTACCAGAGAGAAAGAAATGACTTCAAAATTAAAGAATAAGTAATCGTACAGATATTGGACACTTAAAAAGCTAGATGCTGCAGTATGAGCAATGCTGACTGAAGACAACTTTAAATTTTGTATAAAAAAAGAATTTAACTAGTTTTGAAAGTTAGACAACATTTCTTCTTTCTGTTTATAATACTGAGCGAAATCCTACTGAAAATAATGAATAAAAAAGCTCTGAATCTGCAATTTTAAAAAACGGCAACAAACCTAAAGATGTATTAAAAAATGCTTAGATAACGACGAAAAAATGAACAATAAATTATTGCCAGATTCAAGATACAAATACAAATTCAAAGCTATAATAATATTGGCCAAATTGCAAAATAGCAATAAGTATGAAATTAATCTTAATAATTACAAACGAAGTAAATTAAGTTTAATACAAAAAATTATAGGAGTGACAATTATAATATTTTTGCATCTGTCTACACTACAAACCTAAGGATAAAAAAAATAAAAATCATTGTATTATGTTATTTTTTTAGAGCGACAGTAACTCCATCTATGAGTTAAACATGTAGGTAATTAAATGTAGATAATACTTTTAATTACTCAAAAGTATATACATATACTTTTATTCATCTCATTTAACTTCGGGATAAACTAATTTTTATTTTTAACATTTCCTCCTTGAAACTCTTTGCGGGCTTACCCTCTTTAGGTAAGTATGTACAGGAATTTGTGACTCCAAGGTATCCAAGAGATATTTTTTCTCGTGCATTGGGTTCTATATTTGGTACATACGAGCTGTGCTCTATCAGTTGTGACGGGCTCATCGCGTTTTCTACTAAAATCTCCTCTTGGGTTCTTTAGGGCTGAAAAAGACGAATACTTTCCAACCAAATCCATAAGCGAAACTTGAGCATGCAAATTAGAAACCTTTTAAGTAGCAGAAGTTTAACGTAAGCGGAGGAATTATTGGGGAGTGATTATGCTAGTCTGGTTTAAGAGCGCGTGAACTGAAGGAAGAGAAGAAAGCCGTCGTTGAGTGTGAAGCTATCCGTGACAGAACGATCAAGTCAAGGCGGATCAAATTCCACACGCGTTAATCTGAAGATATTGAGGATTCGAGAGGATTGCGATTAAACAAGAGATTAAGATAGGATAATTCTAGTATCCATTAGTAACTGTGATATAAACTGAGATTAAGAATAGAAGGGAAAGTGAAATATAGTGGTTAAGATCGCGCTTATTTGGTGATACGTATTGTGTGTTTTCTCACCTCAGATCCGCTAAGTTATAATATAAATATTATCTCATTGTTAGTGTTTAAGTTAAGATCTTAATAAGGACATTTTAAGATCATGACAATGTCTGGTTCTTCATTCAATCCCACACCTCTAGATCATGAAGTTAACTTAGGAGTGAAGTATCACCCACGGGGGAATACTTCAGAATGGCGCCCATCCCGGTTTAATTTCCCTCACCCCGAGGTAAGAGGTGCAGCATGGTTAGGAGGTTTGCAGTAGGTATATTTTTCTGGATCCGAGAATGTGGAGGATTTTATTGAGGGCATCGATAATCAGATTAAACTGCTAGAGATACCCAGTGATTTATCATGTGCGTATTTAAAAGTTTTATAATTTGTATGTTCACATTTCACTTCTGGATTTGATTGGAAAGAATTTGCCTTTTTCAGCCCTAAAAAACCCAAGAGAAGATTTTTGTAGAAAACGCGATGAGCCCGTCACACAGTGTGTCCTTGTGACCTTTCCTTATTTCTAATCTTCGTTCTGTTTAACCCATATCCCCCCTACCCTTCATCCTATATCTATATATATCACAAATATATTTCTAGGATTATTATTTGCATGAAATGCATAATCATACGTAACCAATGAGTGTTTGACGAAATTTAGTCAAATATAGTAACTTTTTCGTGAGTAAGGGCAAGCGACTCAATCCCTTCTAACACGCGTGAACGACTGAAGTCAGTCCATCATAGGCTTCCAACAAGGAACGATTAACAAATGGGATTTCTGTGACACGTCCAAGCCACAAATCTCATCACAGAAGTCTGCGCACCGCTGAAATACATCTCCATGAATCACATTCACAAAATAGATGACCAGATTCCTCAAAAGCAATGTGTATTATTACAGTCATAATTTACTGGTTTCCATCAACATTAGCAATGCTTGTACCAACGTTTCCGAAACATTATATAACGTGTAGATTAATCTAAACTAATGTATATTCTCTGAGATATTGTTATCAAGATTACCATACCCTTCACATCTTACATAAGTGGAGTTTTGTATGGTTTAATGCTATATATACTCTAGTTAGTGTTATTCGGGCATGTAGACTGGGAATTAACGCGTGATTAAACATTTTACAGGGAACTGATACATTACGGAATCGGAAGAAGATGCAAACTTACGTTCCACGAAATGTGGTTACCAATATTTAATATTTTTTTAGTGTACCCTAAATATTATTCTCCATTCTATACTGCCCAAAAAAGCATAATAAATATTCGTTATACTTATAAAATGTGATTAATGTGTTATTTATATACATTCATATTTTACAGATATGATAGGATGTATAAGGAGGAAATATTTAAACAAAATTGATACAAATTAGTACAAAAATAACGTACCTTTTCATTGTACCTCGGATACGTTAATCGATTATTATAATGAAAATCAATAAAATAACAATGAGTTTCTACTTTTTTATAATTAAATACAATAATATTTTTCCTATCTACAGTACGATTAAATAATATTCTTTTTTTCGAAATTCCAATTCAACTAATGACAATACTTCCACACACATAAAATTCTATTTATTAATTAACAATCCTTCCAATATAAGGATTCAACTACATATCGTCATCATAAAAAATGTTCGCAAAATATAGCACAAAAATAAAAAATATAATAATTGGTAAATTTCGATTGATTGATTGAATATTAACGTCGCACTGTTCAGCTACACGAGGGCTTTTGGCGACGGACCACGTAATTTTGAACCATGGTCAAGTGACGTGGACGACACCTGAGCTGGCACCCCCCTCTCCTAACTACCACACCACACCAACGGGAGGACGTTTCAGCTCTCGACAGATTTAACGTGCATCGTTGCCCAACACGGCGGGTCTTTAGTGGTACTGGGCTCGAACTCGTGACAAGGCATGCCACGATCCGATACCTATAGCACTCGGCTACCGCGGCCACTGGTAAATTTCGAAGCAGAATTTGTAGAAGAGCTCTCACCAATGATTCAGTATCCATCATTACCATTTCAACCTTTCAAAACTTGTAGCATTGAAAATGTATATCTAAAAGAAGTTACAAATATTTGAATTTTTCATTTCCTAACTATTCATCTTGTGCTTAGAGAAATTTTATTTGAACAAAAATTTTATGAAAAATTTTAAGGAATTTAAAAATAGGGAAACAAATTAAAATTTTCAAAATGTCAATATTAATTCTGAAGGATATAATTAATTTAAAAGAGAAGCAAATTCTAAAAACTGTTGAAAGGAAAATATTGTCTGTATTCTTTCATAACTGAATTATGATTGATGTTAATAAAATTTCAGACAAAAAAAATACAACTACTTTTGAATTATTTGCAATATTAACGCTCTCAAAAAAAGAAGAAACATTTATATAAATTAGTAATGATAATTATTATATTTTAGAATTACCTTTAAAAGTCAACGGACATTTTTTACTGAAATATCTTAGACTTTTGAGCACATAAAACTTTTTGTAAAAAAATGTGAGTTTAATTTTTTCACAAAATAAAAATGAAGCAAGTTTTCCAGTTAAAAGCTTTTCCAAGCCACTGATGGCTGTAAATCAATTATCCCTTTCTAAATAATTAATATGCATTAAAAAAGTACTGATTTCACTCTTTCTAATCCGGTTATTTGACAGAGTTATAAAAAAAGTTAAAATCTGACGGTAACAAAAAACTGCCCTAAACATTGCATAAAGTTCATTTTATTATCATCAATAGCTAGAAAAAGTATTAATTATATTTTAATACATAATACGTTTTCTGCCAGTTGTAGTACATGAAGCAAACTAAAATCAGAAAGAAGTATATTTCATATGGAAAGAAAATAGTGAATTATAGAAATGGAAATAAATTCTACGCGTATAACAATGTCAACTTATATTGAACATAAAATGAAAACAGCACAATTGCGAATCACAGATAACATTTTGACGAAGACAGTTTAAATTTATTTTTAAACCTTTTTCTTTCCTTTTTAGGTTGAGGCTTTTGCAATTGAAATGGAATATAATCCTGGATATTTTTTTTAAATTTAATTGATATTTTAAATGAAATACCTTGTTACAAATTAAACAGGTATATATGCTTTTAATATTATATAGATGAAGAGAGGTATTCTTATAAAATCCGTACAAAATAAGAAATATTAATACAAATAAATGACAAGGCAGTAATGGAGAAAACATCCTTAATTTATGAATATTTTTAGAAATTTTACAACCCGCATATACTCGAAAAATATATGTCAACACTAAATTCAGTTAGCTCTTATCCTTTAAAAAATTATATATGCTGAGAAAACTTATTTTTCCCCTAAAATGTATTTATGTTGTAACGGGTTCTATTCGGGCTTCTACTAATCATTTTAGAGAAATATTCTTTAGCTGTGATATTAGTTAAAAAACCGCTAATCGTAGAGATAATTTGGTTTATGCAAATACAACTTCTATTTAAGTGCCAGACGTTAAGTAGACGTGGTAATGATTAAGTGTTGATCGTAAGATGATTTCCAAGAGTTAGTAGACAGCGAGTGGTGGTCGCTCAACTTAAGATTAATAGTAAAAGGAGAATCCTCTGGAATAGTGGAAGGCATCTACAATGCCGTTGAAAGATCTAGCAGGCTGCTTACAAAGAGATTTAAGCCAGATAAGTACCTTCCAAAATTTAGCTATCTAAATTCAGGTAAAGATTTCTTATTGATTCTTAGGTTTAGTTATTAAAGTGCATTTCGTTGAAAGTTGAATAAAATTAGTTATTCTAATATCATGTCTGCTTCTTCCACGAACCCTCTCACACCCGCGACATCAGGGTCACGACAATGTATTAAAATAACGGGATGTAAAAAACACAGTATCATTTATTATTTATTACATACGGAATGGACCATTTTGATTTGATGTCCTATTGCAGATATAGAAATAAGATATTAAAAATCTGAGAAATAAATTTAAAATATTGTAATGAATGACCGGTGTCATCCATTAGTGTGAGAGGGTCGGAAGGATGATGAGCCATAGTGAATACAAACTCTATTTACTAACAAATTCTCAACAACGACACAAATTCAACAACCCAATTTAAGAAATGCACCAAATGCTAGATATGGGGAACAATAGCGAGGTAGACGAGATAATGGGAGTTATGATAATAAATCGAATCACTTACACTTAGAACGTCCAGGCAATTCACCTTCTAATATTTGAAGATAATTTCAAAAGTAATCTAATTCAAACCGACCTGAATCCAATTTAACGATTAATTGACCAAATCGTCAATCTTAATATTAATCTAATTATCTACAAAGCGCTCTCGCCTAGCTTTACGTTAATTAATACTCACAATCCTGTTAGCTTCTAACCTGTCTATTTCTCCTATCGAGGTTGAAAGTTAATCTTTATATGCAAGCCTTGATTTGCATAATCACATCTTCTTCTGAGGAAAGTTTTCAATAGATTAATATTTAAAAACTCATTATTCCCCAAGATGATTACCGTAAAATCCGGCGTATAACGCGCACCTATACTTTCAAGCTAAATTTATTAATTTTTAGGTATATTCACCGTATAACGCGCACCCCCTTTTTAACGAAGAAATCTGAAATATTAATATACATTGTTTTTAAGTTTAGAAGTAATTTATTCGAGGCATTATCCCAGACTATTGAAAAATAGTATACTTCTAGAACTACAACTGTTCTTGTTCATAAGGCAAGTCGTTTCTTTTAAATAAACAGCGTTTCGATACATCTAGAAGTAATTTTTTTTAAGCCCATCCTTTTTGTTATTGAATTTTTAAGGCTATCGTTTTTATACCCGGCGTATAACGCGCACCCTTAATTTTCGATCTCATTTTTTGTGTTCAAAGTGCGCGTTATACGCCGGATTTTACGGTAATTGGAAGAACGCGAATAGACCCGTTCCAATATCTCTTAAATTAAGTTAAATGGTTCCCTCCCCAATCAGTTTTCAATTAATATAAGAAAGATGCATTCTAAACTAAATACATTTAAGTTGAAATGAAATGCTCGAAAAAACTCGTGACAAAACAGACACACAGTAAAAACATTTCGAACATTTAAACTAGCTGTGGTTAAAGCGAGTAGAGAAGCCAAACTTCCATATTCCTCCCCCCAAAAAATCTCACCGAGATTGCAGAAAATCCTGTTTAGCCAAAACTTTAGATTATACTCACAGCATTATAAAAATAAACAAAACAAATCCATTAATTCAAAGACATTGCGAAAAAGGAGGGGAAAAAAGAATGCACAACAAAAGAGGACGAGTTGTACTAATTGCCATATCTTTTTCTCTGAGAATGGAGAGGAAACACTTGAGAGAGAGAGAAAATGAAACGTTCAAAGCGCACAATAATTACACAGAGTTGGGGTAGAAAAAACGCATTGGGAAAGCATTCTCTTTTCTCTTTTACTAGTTAGCGCTGTGATGTTTAAAGAAATAATTAGCCTGCCTCTGTTCAGGGCGTTAATATAACGAGTCTTTCGAGCATGGGTTAGTAAAAAAATTACTTCTTTTTTTCGCCCTCTTCCTTTCCTCATTCATTTCGAATCAATAATCTAGTTTTAAATGTTTCATTTCCATTCGGAACCGGAATTAATTAAGTTTCAGGTGCAGTTCTTTCGATAGCTTTAGCACTTGGTAAACAAAATTAATGTTGCATTGTTATCTTACGCGTTTAATTAGTACTCTTTTTCTTCCATTGCAATTTAATAAGAATTATAATGAAAAAAAGTAATAATAACGTTGATTTACTAGTAAATTCGAATACATAAAAAAAAATTGCTAATATTTTATTAAAGAAAGAAGATGCACAATGTTAGAAGCAAAATTTATTTACTTATGTACGGATGGATACGTATGCCACATACATTAGATTGAATTGCTTTAATCTTCATTGTGTTACAAAAACAATTTGGTCTAATTTAAATCTTCGTTTTATTAAGAAATTACATTTGCTATTCGGGTCAATGGAAAAGATTACCAATTAATATCTGAACGTACAAATACATCTATACGTTCAGTGAAAGAGCTAATATTCCTGAAGTTATTCATACAAATTATGATAGTTTGACTACCCCTTAATTTTACTCATAATTAGATTTTTTGAAGTCATAAATTCGAGTTGATACAAAACATTAAATATAATAAGATAATTTTATCAAATGAATCTAGCTTGAATTTGTTTGTCATTTTTATTTGCTTTTGAAAATGAATGTGTTAACCGCGAAGCATGTAACTTTTATTTTACTTTAAACTTTCGAAAATTCTTTCATTATAAAATAATAAGACTGACAAAAAAGCTGATATGTATGAGTTATACAGTTTTCTTATTGGGTATCATAAGCGCAAACTGTGCTTGAATCTAAGAGGTGGACAATAGTACTGTTAATGCGCGAACGTTCAAGGTAGGGTCAAAAAGTTCCCTGAATAGGTCAATTACAAATTATTGAAAAATATAAGAATAACTTAATTTTACTAGCCATCAAAGTTTCGCCATCTTGCATTCACACACTTGTTCCAGCGTTCGTTTAACTTCTCAAAACATTCCTGAAATCCATTTTTTTTAGAGTTTCTTCAGCTGTCCCGTCGCATTTTGAATCACCTCATCTGAATCCACAAAAACGATGTCCAATTTCTTTTTCAGCCATGGAAACAAATAAAAATCCTCTGGTGCTGGAATCTTTTCCGTAAGCTTTCTCGAGCGTCTCAGAGGGTTATTTCTCGAGAAAAACGCAGAATTTGATGTTAGAACACTGTTCCAAAAACGAGATTGCAAAATTAAAATAATGAAAATTCTCTGTGTCAGAAATGATCTGAAGCTAACGACTACAGAGCAGAAAATAAATTCCAGATGGCTGTGTGTTTTCTTTATTAGTGCTGCCACACAATCCCCGAAATACATATTTCTCCTACAACGAACACCAGCGTGAATGTAGGGGTCCATTCCGGGAACTTTTTGACTCTATCAGTACATATCTTGGAAAAGTTTGATGGCAATGAACTGTAGGTCGTTCAACGTTTATCGGAGAAGAAACCAACACACTTTTGCTGACGACTATCTGACCACCATAGCAACCTTCGAAAGTGACTCATTTTCTTCTAAGTAACTTCGTTACAGCCAGTACACTGTACACGAGTGTGAGTACCTGTCTTTTGCATATGATGGACAAACCAACCTACCTTTCAGCGACCGATAGCATAATTCCTTCTTAACTCGTCCAGATGTGGAATAACATCCGTTTCGAAAGACTTAGAACCTCTGCCAAGATGCTGTAACGTTCTCCAACCTCGCAGCTTCAAGATCGACTTTCCTATGCAGGTAACGGGACGCCATTCAGATGGACACGTACACCCCTAAACTATTACAGGATCCTTTCATCAGACATCGAGCCAACAACCGATGGCCATGAGAAAAACAACACTCCACCTGCGAGACGAATCTCGGGTGAAATTTGAGGAGTAAGAACGGATCCTTCGACCCCAAGGGTGTGGAAAAGACACACCCTTGAATAGACTCCGCTTATATCAGCTTCAAATACTCGAAAAGAGACCTGGGATGTTTTGAGTCCTTCATTCCCAATAATACATTCTGCAGTATTGAAATACTCTATAGTTTGAATAACTTGTATCTCTAATTGTAAATAGTGTAATTAATAACTGTAGACGTAATAAATAAATAATTTAATTTCTTAATTCTCACGCTTCTTGTCAACTTTTCCCAAATCATCGTACAAAATGTTTCTTCTTTGAAAGTAAACAGTTCCATGTAACTCAGTGCTTCTCAAAGTTACAATATACGCGACCCACTATTCAATACATTTTTCAACGCGCGCCCTTCCACACAATAATACTATATTTTGACACTAAAGCTACAATACGACTTTAACCTCCTACGTGCCACCGACGTATGTAAACGTCTAGCTCAGCCAAAGCATTAATTTTCTGGGCGCATATATACGTCTTTCCGAAGTACGATTTTTTCTGTGCAGTGCTATCCATAAAATTATTCCGAAGGCTTTGGAATACAATAAAAGGACCTTGACAGTGTTTGCGAAGAATTTACTTATTTCAGAAGATTTGCTTATTCATTTCTTTTCTCCTCCTTCTCAAAAAACATCAAAACACGCTCGTCTACGTGGAAAACGGTGGCATTGGGGAGCGAATCGCGTAACTTTTAATCGGCAGTTAAAGAGTTAATTATAAACTGTACAAATTATCGAGATAAGTGTTAATACAAGCCCATGGGGTAAATGATATTTATCAAACTTGTTGTTTAACTTAGTATTGTTAAATTAATAAAATACACATTGTACAGTACTGATATACATTTATATGTGTATTATATCAGTGTAAATGTATATTTTATTATATCAGAAAGTATTTTATTTGTTTACTTTCAGTAAATTAATAATTTTTTAAATAACCTTTTGTTTTCGACTTTTCAATATGCTCGCCCCCCCCTCGTAGAGTTATCACGCCCCCAAAGGAGGAGCGCCCCACAGTTTGAGAAACGCTGATGTAATTAGTTTCTCCCACAAAGAGCTAAGTACGCGCGACTACACCAACGTCTGATTGTTCCTTTCCTCATATAGTGCTCATCGCGTAAAGAATATTGTGCATTCCTATTCTTTAAGATGCGTCTATCCCACAATTTGGTTTTTTTCAGGTCATATTTTGATGTTACATTTTCCCTGTCAAGCAGTATATTATGGACAAAAAAAAACTAAAGAAATGTAAAAATTCAGATAAGAGATATTTAGTTTCCCGAAAATGAAAACATAAAAAACGACTACAATTATTCAAATTAATTAATTACATGAATTTAAATTGTAAAATATTTATGAGGTAAAAAAAAAACAGTGTTGCTTTAAGAGATATTAGTTTTCGGTTCAAAATTTTTAAATGCTACGACAATAGAGGAGGTTTTAACGTATACTAGAGTTATTTTACTAGCAACTTTATAAAACAAGTAGTTGTATTTCACAATCATTTAAATAAGATATAAAATGAAAAAATTTAAAGGGAAAAAAACATTTTATCAGAGAACATAATTAAAGCACAATAATTCATGTAAAATATCATATTTTTAATTAATTGTTGTTTTCTTTACAGTTGTAAATATGAAATGCTGTTTTGAATATCTATTCAAGTTTAGTTCACTTAGAAAATACAATAACAGCAATGCATTAAACAAATCTTTCAGACACATTAAAATTTTTGAAGCTTAAAATTTGTAAAAGAAAGAACATTAAATTCTACAATACATGCACCATAAACTGTAATACAAATAACGGTATATACGCAGCTAGCATATTTATTTCCATATTTATTAAGTTTTCTAAAGTGCCAATAGCATTAATATTTTCAACAAATTAAATTGCTTGCTCTTCTCAAACATCCGATTTATGAAAACAGCATAATATTTATCGTATTGACTTTAGAAATATTTCTGGCGCAGCAATTTATATTTTAGTTCATGGAAATATAATTATTTAAATTAATACTTGGATAAAAAGAAGTACATTCTTATTTCGTATCTGCACCGAATTTAATCCTTTAATTTAATGTAATACAGCTAATTAAAATTCTCAATTACTGCAAATGCTAATTTAATTTATCACAAGATATAAAAAGAAAACAATTATTACATTTCTTTCTTTTTATGTAAATCAGAATTTCACTTTAGTTAGATTTATTTTAGAATATCAGTTCTCCATAGTATAAATGAAGCATGTATCATATAACTTTAAGGTTAAAAAAGTGCATAAATGGATAATTTTCATGATATTTAGTGTCACTCAGATTAGAATACATGCATAAAATTATTTTAAGGACATTTTGACAACAAAAAATTTATTTAAATACAATATTTTGGCAAAAAATTAACTTAGAATAATCTTTTTTCAAAATGTTTTCCTTTTGTGAAAAATTTCTCTATTATAATAATATTTTGCCTGTATATAGCTCAGACCTCTGTACAGAGGCTCAACTATGAGTTTTGAAAAATTCACATTATTTTCAGAGTTACCACCCATTGAAATAATTATTGACGTTTTTTTCTTAAAATTGCTCCCCTCTGTTGTCATAAAATATGGATAAACCCACTTCTAAGTTATATATTTCAAGAATTCTAGTTGAGCCTCTGTAGAGAGGTCTGAGCTATATACAGGCAAAATATTATTTTAAAAGAAGCATTTTTCACAAAAGGAGAACATTTTGAAAAAAGATTATTCTAAGTTACTTTTTTGCCAAAATATTGTATTTAAATAATTTTCTTTGTTAAAATGTCCTTAAAACAATTATATACATGTATTCTAATCTAAGTTACATTAAATATCATGAACATTATCCATTTATGCGCTTTTGAAAAATCACGGTTCCGAACGTAGTCGGATACATTAAAAGAAACTTTAAACTCCAAAAGAAGATTAACTGAAAATTTTGAAATGTGATTGTCAATGTAAAATACAAATCAGTTCTTCATTAACTGAATTTAGTCACTATAGGTAAATAATATTAGTTCTTTTACCTGATGAATATAACTGATCAAATTTATTCACACACACACACACAAACAGCTTTAATTACCGAGGATTATAATACAAGGAAGGTTTTTAAAGTATACTATGATAATTCAAATTTTGCTCACATATTATTAAAAAAATTATTTATTCTAAATATTACTTAAAAGTACATTATTAGCGAGAGAGAGTTATATATTAACGTCGCACTATAAAGCAAGATGAAAGACATTGGGGACGGATTTCGAAATTTTGAGCATGATCAAGTGATGAAAATCACACCTCTTCTAGCTAACACATCACACCAATGGGAGGACATTGAGCCTCGACTGATTTAACGTGCATTGGCCCTCTCTACACGGAGGAACTTCAACGGCATCAGGACTCGAACCCGCAACACTCCGATTAAAAGTTCGCTACCCTAACCACTAGGCTACCACAGTCACAAAAATACATTGTAAACGGTACTTATACAGGATGAGTATAAAGGATGGATCCGATTTTAAAAATTTTTATTATCGAAACTGCTGCACATATTACAATGAGTGATACTAGAATGTAAAGAAAAATAGACCAAGATTTTTTTCTATTACTAAAGTTCGATGTGGGAGCCTCTTGCAACCCGACAAACGTCCAATCCGTATTTCAGTTCGTTCCACACATTTTGTACAATCACTCTATCAATGGTTCGTAATGCTGAACAAATGCTTACTAGTTGTCCTCTGTGATTTTTTTAATCAATTGCAAATGATGCAGTTTGAAATAAAATTTTTCTCTCAAAATTTTACATACCGTTTTCTGGGCCATTCCAAGTCTACAGGCGGCAAAGCTCGTAGACTTCCGTGGACTTCGAACAAAACTCTGCATCACCCTTTCCACTGCTTCTTCCGAGACGCTTGGCCGGCTGCTACTTTTCTTTTTACGCAAGCAAACTGCTTTCTTAAATTGATGATACCAATGTAGAATGTTCTTTTTGGGTGGGTCTTCTTCTCCATAGCGATTTCTAAATGCACTTTGCACCAAAATAACTGAAAAAAACCCAAGCGTACTCTAACACAACACACAAAAACTCTACTCTGTCATTGTCGACATATATGGATTTCAATCACCGAGTACTTGAATGAGTCGTTAATCATTGGTGGAAACAACTTAGTATATTTCTTTTTACATTCATGTTTCACTTATTGTATTATATGCAATAGTTTCGAAAATATGATTTTTTTAAAAAAAATCGGGTGCTTCATTTGTACTTACCCTGTATAATAGGAATATGATTTTCAATTTCATATAGCATGTACTACTAAAGTACTACAGCAGTGACGTAACGGAAAATATAAGGGCCCCTTTGCAAAGTCCGGTTTGGGCCCTCTAAAATTCTGGGCCACCCCACGACGCGGGGATGTATGTTCCGCCACTGTATTACAGTGATATCAAAGCTATATTCCACCGATGGAATGATTAACGTTATCGTTAATATATTCCAGTATCTGTTGAGATTCCTTTATATTTCAGAAATTTACTTCAAATAAAATAATAATAAAAAAAAAACTTTTGAAAAAAAGCTTTTCAACGTAAGCATTAAAATTAAGTAAAGGTCACGTTATATTAAGAGATCAATCAAGAAAACACTCGCTAAAACGTGAAGGCGAAGAAATTCTGCAAAATACATTAACATTTTTTTTTTTTACTCTTTGTTTTTTTGTTTCAAAAATTAGAATAATAAACTACGCCGATTCCTTGAATTTCAAATAGCTTATTTTTTTCTTCTTTTGCTTGAAATAACCTCGAATTATTCACAGCTGTTGTTTAACAACGTGAGAAGTGAATAGCTTTCTTCACCGTTTACATTTTTCGAGGAAAAATTTAATCATAAAAGCTACTAGTACGCGTTGTCCTTGAAACGTAGTCAGAAAATGAAGCGGTAAATTTTATTTTATTATGAGTTTATTAATTTTCTCTCCTTGCTTTTCTTTGAAAGTGCTTCTTCTGCAAAGAGCTCAAGCTATAATAAAAATTAGGATATGCAGGAGCTTTAAAAAAAAACTATTATTTGAACCCAGTTGAGAATTCCTTTGTTTTTATTACAGTAAGAAAACTTTAATAGAGTAAAATGTTAATGCTTCAATTATGATAATGAACATAAAAGTTTGAATGTTCTAAACATTAGCATACTTATTTTAAAATGAGACAAATATTTTTATTTATATATCTCATTCCAAATCTTACTTTAGTCAATAATTTTTTTTTGTTTTCCCTATCAATAAAATTTAAATTAATCTTATAACAGATTTTATAACGAGGAATGAATAACAAAATTAAAAGCATCTAACTAATGGCTTTTTTAAAATTATTGATCATAAAATTCTGTACTTTTATTTTGCGTTTATGAAAGCAGAATAAGAAATATAACAAGTTTCATTGTATAAAACTTAAAAGACATGAACATTAATCGATCTTTTAACTATAGAATTGAATGGAATTAGATAACACTGAAAAAGAGAGAAGAAAAATCTGAAACAGAGATAGGTTTTATAAAAAGTTTTGGAAAAACGCATTGTTGCACAAAGAACAGAATAGCACAGATTTATGAGAGAGAGAATCGCCATTCCTTATAGAAACAAGGTAAAAAATTAGTGAATAAAATAAAGTTCACGTTTTAAACGAAGGCATGGTATTTACTTTTTAATTTATTGGTTAGATCCACAAAAAAATGAGAAAAACAAACGAATCATGTAAACACGTACTAATGATAAAAATATTATTTTCCATTAAAAATATTATTTCTTGAATTTCACTTAAGAATCAAAATTAAATTATATTATTTGTGACACAGAGAATAAAAAAAAATGAGTAGTTTATTTAAATAGCACACAATCATCAATTAAACTTTGTAGAATAAGAATCATATTAGCGAACCCATTTTAAATAGAATTTTATATGTACAACGTTTTAAATATAAAATTTACTTAATATTTCAAAGTAAATTTTCATTAGACTAGTGAATATTAAGAGAAACTATATCAAGGAAAAAAATCAGGAAACTGGACGAAGAAATATTCTGTAACACATTAAATTACAAATAAGAAAATTTTTCTGTATTTGAATCGAGGCTTCTTTTTTATGATTTT
The DNA here is from genome assembly GCA_019973955.1 of Trichonephila inaurata madagascariensis. Classification (NCBI taxonomy): domain Eukaryota; kingdom Metazoa; phylum Arthropoda; class Arachnida; order Araneae; family Nephilidae; genus Trichonephila; species Trichonephila inaurata. The sequence goes on along the minus strand of BMAV01001491.1, from coordinate 367,097 downwards.
AAAAGAGAAATAAAAAGGTCTTAGTTATTGGAAGAGAGACACTACAAACAAACTCTACTCCTCAAGAAATATGATCTTAAATTATGACATTTAAAGATTCAAGAAACAGACTGAAAAGATGGACAATAAATTTTTGTGTAGAATATAAATACTATGAAATACATAAAATTAAAAGAAAATGCATATTTTCATTTAAAATATACGGCCAATTTACACTATAAAAGGAAACAACATATAAAGGTCGAAAAATGTAATGTAACCTTTTAATTATTAAAAAAAAATTTTTAATTAAAACTTTAACTTGGTAACGGGGCTATCCGCGTTCTTTCCACTAATAGTCCTTTTGGGGAATGATGGGTCTTTAAAAAGTATCATATCATAAACCTTCCTGCAAAGAAGATGTTGTGATATGGTCGAACTTCGTTGACCACATCGTGGGGTTTCAGCGTAAGTTAAAGGTGTGGGATTCTCGAAATGATGAGACATTTTAGAATTCTTAATATGACTTTTATTAAGAATTTAACTTAAATTACTTATATATCGAACAAACTTATATTAAGTGAGAACAAACCAAAACACGTAGCCGTAATTAACACAGATCGCGCAATTGGATCACTTATCTATATAATTATATTATATCCGCCTACTCTCAATCCTAATAATATATTTGCATTCAGAATATAATCTCCTACCTTGATTTCTAAGCAACGGTCCAATCCACTTCAGATATTCATCTAAGCTGGCGTACAATGGTATGTACCTTGGATGAATGGCGAGATTTTCGTGATTCTTAGGTAAGCCGTCAATTTACACTTCTATCTTTTCTGAACTGAACTTTCTCTAAATTGCCATTAATCGTGGCCGTCAAAGAACACAGAGGTTATGTTAGAGAAAGGACGCGTGAGACGTCACAATGCGATTATGTAAATCAAGACGTATATAAAGATTAAGCTTTCGAGTTAGAGAGAGAGGTTAGACTGCTGTAGGATAGCAATGATTGATTAACGTGTAAAGTTAGACGAGAGAAATTTGTAGCTTATTTGATTAATATTCAGATTGACGATTTGGCCAATTAGTGATTAAATTAGATTCGTTCGGCTTGAATTAGAAAGAGCATTGCCTGGACGTATTCAGGGTAAGTTATCTGATTTAATATTAATCTCCAATTATCTCGTCTACCTCGCTATTGCTTCACATATTCGGTAATTGGTGCATTTCTTAACTTAGGTTATTGAATTCGTATTGTTGTTGATAATTGCGAATAAGCAGAAGTTGTTTTGAATATAGCTACTCTTTCTTCCGACCCTCTCATACTAATGGACGGCACGGGAGGTCCATTACAACTTTAATTAAAAAGAAAATAGACTCAATAAAATTTTCCTCTCTATCGTCGAAAGCATCATGTACGTATATCGATGAGTATCACGACAAAACTTAATTCTGCAATACGAAAATTACACGGCATAAAACAAGATACTAATCTTAATAGCGTATTCTTTATCGAATTTAAGTAGCAAACGAAGCCTTAAAAGTACATTTACAAGCTGTTACATTGTATAAAGAACAAATGGAGAAAAATAATTTATTCCTTTGAATAAGAAATAAAAAGTAATTGGTAAAAGAGAGATCCTTTTGAAGTTCGGTATCTATTAGAAAAGCTCTTAAATTAAAAATTATCACAAGAAGTTTAACTGGAAAAAAAAAAAACATCAAGACCGGCAGTCTTTGTCTTACCCAAAGTAATACATATTTATGGGTGATACACAATTTTTGAATTGTTCGAAACATCCTGTTTAAATGTTCACGTATTGTCTTTGAAATAGCTCCGACTGCGCAGCTGAATGTCAAATTCTTTCCTTGCATTATGATTTTTTTTTAAAAACAGAGAAAAGACAATGATATTTTTATAGGATTTTTTTTCACAGACTAAGGATGGATTTATAATACATCGATCGGTAAATTTCAAACCCTTTTTCTAAAATAATCTGGGACAGAATGTCGCATGTAAGTTTACTGAATAGGAAATTCAAACGGCAATGTTTGAATAAGCGAAACAAAAATTAAATTTGTTAATTCGACATTAAAAATCTATACTGATGGCAGTATGGGTGACGGTGATATTTCTGGAAGCGGTGTGCACATTGAGACACTTTATGGTATATTTGACATTAAGATTATGAATATTAAATGTTGTTTTGTTTTTAGGTCTGAAATTATTGCAATACATAAAGGATTGCAATTTATTGACACTGCTTCTGACATTGTCTTCAGGAACATTTGGGTTTTAATTGACAGTCGTGCTTCTCTGCAGCACCTTTCTCGTTGGACAACTGTTGGGGATATGATAAGCCTAAATATTCTGGATCTTGAGGTTAGACTTTCTACTAGACACTCTATATACTTTCTAGTTGGACCAAGTCTGCCACTGATAACACATTGTGGGGTAACACTAGTCTAACCTTTGCCGAACTCTCCTCCATTAAAAGGATATAACTAAATGCACTTTGGAGAATTCTCCCCCCCCCCCGGGCACCTTTGGTACTTTGAGAAAAGACCTCGTTGGTGTCACAAGCTTAATATTGCCGGGAATCAGCAAACGGCTCTATCACTCTTTTTTAGTGACCACATCAGATTTCTTACTTTTCAGCAGGGCCGGAAAGTCTTTCCAGAGAGTCATAGGTGTGACACTGATCAGGCTTCCCTCAGTAATATTCCTAATTGCTTGAATTTTACAACTGACGAGGTTTTAGGAAATTCTATTTTAATTTTGGATTTTTTTTTTTGGGGCGGGCGGCCCGATTTTTGGTTTTATGCTGGGATAAGAAACAACAACAAATTTGTGTTGCCAAACATCCAAAAATTTAATTTAAAAACGCAATAGTCACATTTTATGAAAATCATCTTATATTTCTTTTTATATAATGCAAAAAAATATATCTAAATGAAAGAAATATATATATATAAATGTAAAAAATAAAAATCACTAATGATTTACAGTAAAAAGTAGATAAAATACCGTTATGATTTTTAATTTAAATGGAGGAAAGTAAACACCTATGAAAATCAATTTAATACAAAACCGATAAAATTAGTATGACTTGGCAGATTTCAAGTAAATTTCAAATCTAAATTGAAACAAGATTAAAAGTTTGGAACTCTTTCTTGTTCGGGTTTCTCAAGGAAAAGAGCTGGGATGCTAGTTTAAAAGTGCAAGATACTTGGTATAAATAGATAGATACATTAGCTTAATACTCTGCAGTTCCCTGTACTTCTCTACTTCTCTTTAAGTGGCACAGACGCACAGCAATATTATCCTATTAGGGGATAATTAATCAACAGGGTAGACTACTTTTCAGGGGAAAGCGGCTTATATCTGAGTCTCACGAGAATACTAAAGCTAGACTTTATTCCCTGACCATCAGGAACCAGTTCCTAATGAATGAGATTAAGAAGTATTTTTCATACCAGTAAAACGAATTTGAGATCAAACTCAAACAGATAAAGAAGCATTTCTGATCTATTGCTGCTAAAGCGTTCTCACAATGATGGAGAAGAGCGAATACGGAAATATATTTCATAAAACTCTCGAGAATCATAATTCTTTGAAAAGACATTATCCATTTCAATGACACAGCGATATACGCACACCGTATTTACTCGAATCTAAGCCGCACCCCCCCATTCTCAACACGTTTTTGAGAAAAAATAAAAAATTGTGTAAACAAATTTTAATGAGAAATTATAAAAAGTTAATAATTAATTTATTTGACCAGTATTAAAAACTTTCAAATACATAGATAAACCTATAATTTCTCTAACAATCAGTATCATGTTTCGAAAATGACTCGTCACTCCCATTGTCACAGCTGACTTTGGAATTGGCCAGCGTCGAAATTTTCCCACACGGTGTCATCATCCATGCCATCCAATGCATTTGTTATGCAACATTATTTAAAAAGAATGTATTATAGAAGAATGTAAAAAAAATTGTTAAAAACTTTTAACATTTACAAGCAAAAATTATATCATTTTGTTTACACCATCGACGTATATTCGTTTCACCCGTATCAAATTTTCAGTTGCCGCTACTCTGTTTCCGCTTTTCTTCGGCACACAAAATTCCTTTTCATACTTGCGTCATAGTGAACTCGTCTTGATGCTTTTACCGATATCTTTTAAGTTTAGATAATCAAAGAAAGCGTAAAAAAAATGTCCTCAATACAAGCAGACAGTGATGTTTAGGAACGACTGAATTACTGGAGATAAACTGCGGAGAGGCATAAGTCATTGCTGTAAGTGGCCAGAATGGATGGTTACAATTTTTCTTTTGAAAGTGGTTGAAACTGAATTTCCTCCATCCAACAAATGTTTGCTTCGATTCCAAGCCGCGCCCGATTTTCAGTAGAACAGACACTGGAAAAATGCCGCGGTTTAAATTTGTATGAATTCGGTACTTTGAATATATTTTTTAAATTAAACTTGGAAAAAAAATTCAGAACAATACTCCAAAATAATATATATATATATATATATATATATATATATATACAGTCGACTCATAATACGAGTACTTCGAATTTGGAGAGGGACCAATGAAAAATTTCGAATTTTCAAGAGTTCGAATTATTAAGAGTGAAGAAACTCCAAAAATACACGAAGAGGAATTTTTTTTCTAACACATTTAAATTTGAAACTTTTAATTTAAAATTTACAATCTAAAATTAACACAAGGCGTCACAGTTTCACACTCAGCTACGGGGAGTACTTAATAGTATCGACTTTGGATAGGTTCTTCTTACCTAATCAGTCCGCCAAAATTCGACCGGTTTTTTTATCGCTCCTCTCCTTTCCACACCGTCTTTCTTAACCTCTCGAACAGGACTCCTTCACGGCCCTCCAAGTCTTTTACATTTCTCACTGGAAATAAAATCATTTCGCACCCGGTTCTCTTAGACACTATCCTCAACACTATTGGTTCGTAAAGGCACAATCTAGTCCGGCGCATGCTCTGTTTGGTGTCACATGATATAAGTCACATAGATGAGCCATGAATCGTCATGTCAGTCCGACGCAAATTTCACAATCCTACACTAATTCACAATAACGGACCATCTTTTCTAAACACACGTGTAGCAAGGCCACGTGTTAAACGTAAGATATGGACGGCTGATAATAGGTGCTGTCAGTCTATTATCGACTTGAAGAAGGAAAGCAATAAAAGTGTCTTTTCGCCTGAGAAACCGGAAAACACTAAGAAGGGGTAGTAGACAGATCGTCATCAAAGAAGCTTCATTACTGGGGAGACACGCAGAGACAATACAACACAAAACTTGTTAACCTCAACCTGTTTGCTACAGGACTGTACATGATTGTGAGTGTTCGAATTGTCGAGAGTTTTATAAGATAACTTCGAATTATCCCATGTTGTAGTCTGGCCAGGCGCAAATTTTATTTCGAAATATTGAGTGTACCAAAACGTATTGTTTTATTTCGAAACAACAAAAAGTTCTTCTAGGGATTGAGCATATACTTCGAATTAGCGAGAGGTTCATATTATCGAAGGTTTCAATTAGAGAGAGTCGTCTGTATGTATATATATATATATATATATATATATATATATATATATATATATATATACACACACTAAGTAATAATTTACTAATTTAATGAAATTGAATGAATTTTTTTCTTATGTAAGAGTACAGAGGGATTATAATTAACGTTCAACTTTCAAAGTACTGTAAAAAAAGAACCACTGTTCAGAATGACTTCAAATTTAAACTGAATATACTAGGAGGAAATGGTATGGCATAAGAAAAAATATATTGGCGTTTATACATTATTGCTTTTTATGCGGGTTTTCGTCCGAGGGCAGTTGAAAACTGATTTTCCCATCCAATGTGGTACGACCTTGACTTGGTGGATAGATTTTTCATTAACAGTGCAGCAATTGTTTAGGGTTTTGGATGTGATTTTTTACGTCAAAAAACTGGAACAATCATGCATATTGATCGGTCAAAAGCCGTCGTAATTTGATTCAAAATGGCACTTGTAGCCGTATCTACATTCGAGCTATTTCAGCGCTATTTATTGATGTACTTTGGAAAAATTTTTTCCTTTGTCATACCGTCTCCTTTCTTTGCCATTCTAACCAGTGATTCTTGTTTACAGCACTTTGTAAGTGGAACTTTTATCATAATCACTTTGTACTAAAACATCATTAGTTGATTTAGTCTAAACTAAGCGATATGCAACATACTTTTATCACAAGAGTAAATATTATTCGCAGGCTCTCGGTGATTCTTTTTTTCTATTGTTCACGAAAATACTGGGGATTTAGTTTTAAGCAGAAGTATAGAAACATATATCAGAACATTTTACCCTCCATAACATAGACAAAATGATATCACGTCCGACCTCAATCACTGGTTAAGAGATTCTACACAATTAAAACATTAAACATCGGGAATTTTGCAAAAGTGTCCATAAAAAATATATCAGGTATTAAAGTAACATGTGTGCTTTTGTGATGTAGTCTCAAATGATAACATACGGCATAGAAATTTATTTTACTGTGAAGATTTAAGTGCGAGTAAAATTCTTTATAATATTTTGACAAAGAAAACCTTTAACACAGTTCACTCACTTGAATTTGGATAAAGAACTTTATCGTTCTTACGTTTCATTAACCTCATTAGCAACTATTATAATTTAGCAAAGATATCAAAAGTCGGTTTCTATTTAAGGTAAATGAATATATTATACATAGCTAAGAACAAGATGCAAATGGAAACTACAGCGTTCACACGAAAATAAGGCTTAATCAAAAACTAAGCCTAAATACTATGCTTTAGAATAATTCTTAAAAGCTCCTATCCTTCCTTCCTATCATCCTTATTTAAAATTTTAATTAAGGTTGTCCCTTAAACAGCCACCAGATGTCACAAAATTAAAAAATAAAGCTCAAACACGATACACGGAAAAATTTGATCAAAACTTTCATTCAGAGTATCGTGTGTTTTTTTAAAAAAAGGATATTAAACTAAAAAATTAAATTGTTTACATGATCTTAAATTATATTTCTTAAGAAAACAGTTCACAAATTGTACTGAAACAAAAGAAAAGAGAAAAATACAAACTAAGTTTGAAACTTCTATCGAAAAAAAAATTCATTGTCGTTTCCCGCGAAAATTAATTGCATTCACGCACCGCATACTAAATACGAGTAAATATAACACACGAAACAGAAAATAAATCTACTTATCTTATAAGTTTATAACCACCAAACTGTTATAATAAACTCGTTAAATTTATTATATTGCCCTTACTTTTACACAATATTCATATCCCCGAACAATGCGTAAATTCTCGAAGCTATTTTAATAACCTGACAACTAATATAAACTTTACACTTGAGAGGGCCACTGCACTAAAGATGCATAATGCATAAAAGTTAAATCACTGTTGCTGCTCAACTTATGCGCGATAGTTAATTCAACAAACGCGTTAAAGCTGTATATTATAAACTAGATGTATTCAGTGCGAAATTCAAAATTAGAGCAACATTCTCTCATAACACAGCGGATGATAATAAACTATTCTCATGCAAGTGTGTACCGATTCCATACCGTCATATCAAGGGCCATTGTTCCCTACGGAGAAGTTCGGCGTTCTATTAAAAAGCCGGAAAATCTCATTCCGGGGAAAAAAATTATAAGTTCAGCTCTAGTATAAGAAAAATAGAAATACATTACTACAAATGGTCTTCCAGTTAAAGAAAATTATTTTCTTTTTAAAATTCCAGTGTTCAAATTTGGAAGGTTGGTATACATACATTGAATAAACTAGATGCAACATAAATATGACAGATATGTATTTAAAATCAAGCATTTATAACTAATGTATAAATGCATAGTAACTAATGTATAAAAGCAAACTAAATGTATAAATACATGCTTCGATTAATTTTTAAGTGGAAGTTTGGAAAGTGAAGTATTAGCCAGGGACATTATAAGGCATGGGTCAACTGGGTGGAAGGCCCAAGGCAATCGAGCTCACCCGAAAGAGGTTTAGAGCTACAAAACGGTACCCCGGGAACTAACACCCCCGCGTTCAATCTTTATTGAGCAAAATCATAGTATACATTTTATACGGTAGTACACATTAAATTTACATATTACAAATTAAAGATAAATGAAACGAAATACGTAAGTTATTGCAAGGTACACACATACAAAGCTGAAAATAATAATAAAGAACATAAAGGGTAAGAGAAGGAAAAATAATATATATATTATTCCAGCATTCTTGCAAATACATCAAAAATAATATAAATATAAAATATAAATTCACCGTACAAAAAGAAAAAAAAAAGGCAGGAAACATTTGGGAAAGGAGAAAAAAGAAAAGGACAGGGAAAAAAACGCCTGTGACCACATAAGAGTACCGATCCAATTCTACCTAAGGAATTTGATCCCAGATTGTACAGGCAATTTTAATACATGATTTTAGTTTAGAGCAGTGCTTCTCAAATTTTCGATACTTGCGACCCAATTTTCAATCATGATTTTCATCGCGCCTCCTTTTATACTATAACAATGTTTTAAATTCAATAATAATATACTTTGACGTAAAGCTACAATGCGACTTGAATTATACACCGTACAAATTACCAAGATAAATATTAAATTTTGTATATAATTTTATGATATGCCCATAGGGTCACTGGTAATTATTAAACGTGTTCTTAACTTAGGACTGTTAAATTATTAAGGAATACATTGTGAAGTACTGATATATTTATAAGCGTATTATATCAGTGTAAATGTGTATTTTATTTTTTATTATGTTAGAATATATTTTGTTTTGCTTCCTTTCAGCAAATTAATAATTTTTTTAAATAATTGTTTGTTTTCGACTTTTCGATATACTCGCTCCCTCCCTTGGAGGATTAACACGCCCCCCCCCCTAGTGGGGCGCGCCCCACAATTTGAGAAACACTGGTTAAGAGTGAATGGAAGGATTTCTAACGATAGATTGGAACCAGTCATTTTTAGTATTTTGAGATAAAGAGACCAAATAGAAATCTTTAAGTCACACATTATGGCGAACACATAATGGTCAGCGTCCCCAACAGATCCACAAAGACAATAGGCAGTAGTTTTTAATTTGAAGCGATGCAGTTAAGAAACAAATGGGCCATGGTTTGTTAAGAATTGTGTAACGTAACTGGAATGGGGATTGATATCTAAACTGCGTTTGGGAAAGAAGGATTTGACTCGTAAGCCAGGATTAGAATTTGATCACCAACTCTCCCACACAGTCCTCAATTAATTAATTTATTTTGAAGGATTTTGATTACGTAAGAGCGAGGGGGGAAGACACTCACCTCTACACCATTAGTAGTTGAGACTTAAGCAAAATGATCTTACTCGGCCTCATGGGAGACTTCGCCTCGTTCTCGATTTGGCGCTAATAAGATCGTGATCCAAAAAAATTTCAGTCGCCAAATGTTATTCAGGGACATATTCTCCGAAACTCTGGGAATTTCGATACGTCAAATGGCAACCATGGCGAGGCTGTATTACAGTCGGACCTCTACATAACGAAGTCGCAAAATACAGGAAAAAAGTTCTTTATACGGAAAATTCATTAAATAGAGGTTCATCTTTCAATATACTTTATAAACTACATAAAAAACAAATTTTAAATTCATAAACACTATATGGTATTATAAAAAGTAATTATTCACACCTTTTTTAAATTAGTATGTGTTTATTTTATATATCCTACCCATCAAAAAAGAAAGAAAAACTGCAAGAAAAGCAAGAAAAAAAGTATGTCGAAAAATTTACTGTATTTTCAATATTAAGAAAATAATTTTATACTAAAATTAATGAATTTTAAGGACATTTTATAATTTAAAGTATACAAGAGTAATATTAGACATACATTATTTTATAATTAGAACACGGGGACACGGGACAACTCCACTGAGGGTGAAAGAGGATATCGAAGGTATTTCTAGTGAACTAGGCAATGGGGATTAAAGGTTGCACTTCTTGAATGAAACGTCCGGAACTCTATTGCTCTCGGCGATTTAGGATCTAATAAAATCAGTTCAAGATTTATGACCACCATAAAATGTGTTAAAGAGAGAATAACTTGAAATTTTTTCAGAAATACTTTAAAAAAAAGGGAGAACAAAAATGGAATTACAAAAGAAAAAGTTCGTTATATAGAAAATGCACTTCGCTATAGATAGGTTATTTTACGAAGAAAATCGTGAATTATTTAAAGTTCCAGGAAAAAGTTCGCTATGTAGAAAAATTCGTAATATAGAGGTTAAACTGTATTATGTGATGGACGTCGTTTGTGTCTAGGTCTAGGTCGAGTTGTTTTGTAATGAGGTTTGTGAGATAACACTAGTGAGATTTGACGACGTAGCTATACAGTTTACTTAAAAGAGCCATAGGTTCAGTCTATTTTTGCATAGGGGCTAGAGGACTCAAGAAGTCAAGACATCCCTAGTGTTAGCTTCGCTTCGTCATTTGACCGTGGTTCAAAATAACGAATCCGTCACCAATAATCTTTGAATTGCTTCAAAATGCGACGTTAATTAAAACAACATAGCAATCATATTAAGCCAAGTAATAACAGTAAATGTATTCGTTACTCATATAAGGCTCTTCCTACTTCGACCTATTTTTCACATTTCCTACTATTAGTTCACACTCTCCCTATATATATTTATTTATATATCTTGTTCAAATTTTTAATCATTAATAAACTGCTTTTTATTCATCTACTCAAGTTCAAATGCATTTTTTATACTTGTAGTGGATGACAATTGATGTTAATGCAGTTTTTTCAAATATTGATTCGTTAATTAAATCTAATTTATTAACTATAGTTTAAGAGATATATTTCAGTCGACATTATTCCTTTAGATGGCAGTACCATTGGATAAAACAGCTTTTGTTAAATTTGTGATGAAAATTTAACTTAACCTGAATAGTTATATGCTAGTTAGACGTACTTTTACACTGGTCCCATTCCTTTTACACTGGTTTTAAGTTAAATTCTTACCTATTATATTCAACTTTCATTAAAAAATGTAATTACAAATTTAATGGGGATGAAAAGTTTTTAATATTAATTTAAAAGATGTTTGGCCACTTAATATTGTGATTCTGTCATATGTATATACATATGTATATTAATAGTCATTATTTAATAAAAAGTAACTAAAATAAAATTTTTCTTTGTTAACTTCAGTAGGAATTGACTAAAATATTTTTTATATATATATATTATTTGTTTCATATATTTTACAGCAAATAATCGAGACAATACTTTTTACTTTGAATTTGAATTACAAGTCCCCAATTTTCATCTGTTTTATTGTTGTCTGAGATTTGATCAATTTTAAAAAACCACTTATTGAACATGAATTGTTGTCCTGTACGAGTTTTAAATTTTTAAATGTATCCGACAGTTACTGAAATTAAAGAATCAAAATTGATTAGTTTTACTATCGTAATCCACAATAAAAATAGATTTGAATGTCATTTAAAATAAGCAGTTCTTGAAATCCAGGTATTTAGAATAATATATCTGCGTTTTCCCATTTGCTTATACAATAATAATGAAAAAAAGAAAAAAAATTAGAAATATTTTTTTTTCAGAAAGAATAATTAGGTATACCAAAAAGAGGAAAATATTTAAAATTTGAATGATCGGTGTGCGTGTTTTTTGTGTGTTTTGCTTGCGTGTCATTCTGAATATTTAAGACGGTTTACGAGTGCATTATGAATACAGTAGACCTAGATCCATAACTTGATCTATTATTCAAATTAACGAGAATTTTACATTTAGCGGTTGGCGTATAAAGATTATACAGAACTGAAATTAAATATTTCTTGTACTAATATTGAATAAAATGCATTGGTTTGCAAAAGTTAAGCAATGAGTGTAATAACCAAAAAGTATACAACCAAATTGGATGAAAAATTAGCACTAACTAGCTGGTATACCATTTCTTTGCAGGGGTGAATTGAAAAATTAAACAATACAGATTGAAGGATAAAGAAGTGTTTAATGAGTTAATTTTAAGTGGATTGCAAATTAAAAAACAAAAAAACAAAAAAAAAGCTTTTTGCATACCTCAACTCAACAAAAAATCCTATTTGCTAGATTTTAAGTCTGTAGGTATAGTAGCTAATTAAAAGGAATATTTATAACGGCCTCTTATGTACCTTGGTAGTCGATTTTTGAAAACACCTTCCTAAGCTGATCTCTGCTCAGCAAAAGTAACATATTGTAACAAATTTTGTGTAATGAATGCTTAAAATAGTGTAAATAATTTACATCTGGATGTGTAATACGTTGATATTACTTTCTGTTGTATTTTTTTTTATGTTAAAACTGTAATATTTGAAAGCAACGCCGTTCCTTACATTATAATAACGATTCCATGGAAACAGCGAAATGCTGGAGATAGAGCCAAGTTGGTATCAATTTTAGCGACCATGTTGGCAACTTGGAGATTGATTGAACGGTACAGAAGTTGATATGCTGTAGCGTCACCTGGTGGGATGCTGCAACAAAGAGGACAGCACAAAAGCCTTCTCCACAAAAACATAGATATACATGCCGAATTTCATAGTGATCGGTTGAACGGTGTTGGAGTGAAGCGAGGCCATATATACAAACATCCATTTTTATTCATATAGATAATAAACGCACGTCCAAAGTTATCTTTACATACCAAAATTAATGTTACTCCATGAAATACCCAATCAATGGAACCATGAATGAATGGATGAATTGTTGCAGAGAATGCGTGAATTAGCATTACCCAATGAAAAGTGATCAAATCGTTTCTAATATACAAATCAAGATGTTACATTATCTGACGGTGAATCAAGTGCTTTGTGCAAAGTGAGTGAATTTCTGCAATACAAAGCTTTATTTAATTGTGGTAGGACTTCAAACGGTTTGTTATGACTCCAAAGTATCATTTGGAAATAGAACTGTGAAATGGTGAACCATCGATTGATGGGCAATCAAGGAAGTAATGAAATGCATGAATATTGCAAGACAGTTAATCTGCGCTCTAAAAAACAATTTCAGAACTTTGGAACTAATATAAGGATACTATAAAAGTATCACAACTGTTGATCAGTGTTAATTCATGACAATAACTGGCCATCGTAACAAAATCCATAGCTTTTTAACTTATTTCAGAGCATATAGCTGCCACTGTAATTGTTGTATCATGGCAAATTGTATACAGAAAGCCTAACAAATAATCTATCTTTTTTTAGAAAAAAACCCCACTTTAATTCGAATTTATATTGGAGCTGGAATGAACCTCAATGAACTCATGCCCTCTTTTCTGATGAGCAAGGGTTAAATTTTAAAAACCTAATTCTGAAGGCTTTTATGTCAGGAGGAAGTCAAGAATGCTAAATCTTCAAATATTATGTAAGGTGACCGTTTCGGTAGAGTAGATGTGACGGTATGAGGAGTAATAATAATCAATGGACGTTACGCCCTTACACATTTTCAAAATAGAATCTCTGATCAACCAGAAGTATCGTTATCAAGTCTTGAAACTTTGAGTAAGATATTTCACATGTACATACGTATCTAATTTTTAAAAAAATACGAATGATAATGCTTGTTCACATAAAGCATAATCTCGTTCACGAAATTCAGTAAAGTCTAGTGCGGCCAGCAAAATCTCTTGATCTGAACTCGATAGAGAATTTATGGGTCTACCTTAAAAAAGCAATTTCACGCATATATTTTCCTTTTAGCAACATTGCCTTAGGAGTAGAACTTAATTCCCGAAATTTTTATTAAAAACGTTACTGCCGGCTTTAAATCACGATGCGGTTCCTGTGTTAATCAGGGCCAATTACAATGCATAACAAATTCATAAAGCTCTTTTTTTTCTAAGTTCTTCTTCTTTTTAACTCGTTTTGACACATATTATTGCCATATTTATTGTTTCACTTTTATATCATACGCAATGTTCTTAAAAACCTTTTCCTTTGTATTTATGTGCTATGGTGTTATGTATCATTCCCCAAAAATTCTTAAAATTATACTTCATAGTTTGTAAGAAATATATAGCTTAATACATGTACAAATAATTTACTTTGGACAGAGGTATACTTTTTAACTTAAAAACACAAGAAAATGTTACATACAGTATTTAAACTGTGTGATATAAACAAACATATGGAATGTCTTAAATTCGGACATCCGATTTAAATACAAAAATAAGAAAAAAGGAGAGTATGATTACCCCCTGCAGCACCCCTTAAATATCTGACTTAAAAAGTTAAATGGTTATTCACTTTAAGAGTTCGTATCATTGCATGTCTTACTAGATGCTCTTTGCATGTCGTTACTAGATGCTGCTTGTGCTTTTATTTGTAGAACATCCGAATTCCAAGAACTTCGAACTACTTTTGGATAATTCATAGCAATACTTTTCAATTTCATACTTAACATATGGAAATTTTTTGATATAAAGACATTTCCACCCATTTTAACATAAAATGGTCAGCTGTACTTAACAATAAGTTTTGCTTACAGTTTTATCATTAAGTTTTCGTTTCTGCTAGCTTCGTTTACATATTAGATGAAGGATCATTTATTACCAAACATTACCAGCGTAAGTAACAGATTTATTTAAAATGCTATTTCAATACATTGTAATTTTATACAGGGTGATCTTTGAATATGAAATGCAAATATGGGATTTCAGTGAATACTTGCTTCATGTCATTGAAAAATAATATAACAATGTTGACATTAAATTAAAAATTAGAACACGATATCAAAGTTTTCTTCTGTTAATAAATATTTTGACTGTAACACAAAAAATGTCTTGTCATTAATTTTATTAGAAAAAAAAATTATTTCTCTTTTCTACGCAAACTTAATTTCACTCGGAAGATTACAAACACAACAAATATTTGCGAACATAAATTATATGCTCTTTCTACCACAAAGCGTGATAATGATAATGGAGGACATTATAAATTAACTTCTTTTTTAAACCAAAAAACACAATTAATTTTCAGTCATTCTTCTAGAAATCTCTTCTTTTTCTTTATTCTCATTAAGAGATACAGAGTATCTTTGTTATCTATTGCTCTCTTCTCTAATTTACTGAATCAGAATAAATGTGGTTAAGTGCTTTGAATATTCATCAGAGAACTTGTTTCATGCAACAAAGCAACAAACGCTTTTTATTGACCAGGAGAAACATACCCCAAGTTCAAAAAAAATTTTCAAAAATTAAAACAAAACAGCATTTACTAGGCGTACCTTTAAAAATTTACTTAATTTTTAAAATTCAATTAAAAGACATCGATTTCTAAATATTTCATAATAAGATAAAGATCTTTTGCTAATATTCAGTAAGAAGGAACATTATTATACAACTGAAACCTAATGTGATGATAAATGCTCATTATTATTTCTCAATAGTTTAACACACAATAATGCCGACGATAAAAAAACAATAAAAATTAGGATGTTATATAAAAGAAAATTAAAACAAACAATTAAAATTCCTATATTACAACCAATTACGTAACTTAGTATATATTTTTTTCTCTTATAGTACCTAGCCATGTAATATTTTCACATTATGAGTCGGAAAGTAAGTTTCCCCTGTTGACTGTGGTCAGAGTTGTGTATGAAAGTCAAAATACAGAATGAGATATTAAAGATAAGACGTAACTTAGTTTTTCCACCAAAGTACCAAGTACATTAAAACATTTGCCATAGTTCTTTATAAGCTTCAAAAAGCCCTACTGGAAAAATTCAAAGCTTTGCATACGGAAGAAGCGTTTAACGGCTACGGACGAACGTTGAAACAGCAGGTGAACGCTTAAGACACTGATATACCATTGGGTAGAAGTCGACCGCAATCAAGAAGATGGATTCGGAAAAAGTGGCCTGGGCTTCTCAAATATGGCGTTCTGTTGTTGGATGACAATGCGATACCCCACTTGGCGACAGCAATGCAAAACCATATTGAAACTCTTGGTTAGGAGCGCCTACACCCTACGCCACACAGTCCTGATCTCGCACCAAGTGATTTTCATCCGTTCCCGGCTTTGAAGAAGAATCTCCCCGGAAGGCGCTTTGGAAGCAACGCTGTTGGTAAACAAGCCGTTAAAAGCTTCTTCCGTATGAAAAGCCCTGATTTTTTTCTGGAGGGGTTTTTGAAGCTTATCAAACGGTATGAAAAATGTCTCAATGTACTTGGTACTTATGTGGAAAAACAAAGAGTTTTGTCTTATCTTTAATGTCTCATTCTATATTTTGAATTTCATACACAACTCTGAACACAGGCGACAGGGGAACTTACTTTCCGACTCACCCTCGTATTTTGATTGCATTATTACTAGGGATTGCAATATCGAACCAAAAGTTCAATACCGGTATTCGGTACTTTTTAGATCTTAATACCGGGATATCGGTTTTAATACCGGTAGTAGAAACTTTAGAAAAATAAAGAAAACACAAGTGTTTCTTTTAAGGGTTTTGATTCAAGGTCAAAAACTTAAAATAACAAGCCTGCGTACAATACATAACGTCCAAGAATATAATCCTTTCAGAGAACCAAGAAGTTTAAAATAAGCAAAACAAAGGACCAAAATTGACCAATGTAATAAAAATAATATTCAAAAATAAATCCGACAAAAATATATGCAGTACAGAATATATAGAATGCAAAAAAAATCGCAAAAATAATCTACAACAGCAACAATCCTTATTTAGTCACATCAATAACGAATATCATATTCGAGCTGGGGAGCAATTAATGCGATCTATATGTTTACTTTAAATGTCACTCCTCGCTGAATAGATCATAAACAAACACGACTGTCAAACAACGTTTGTTAATAATCCAGGTCAGTCATTACGAGCGCTGTGTGAGTTATCAAGTTACTACATTAAATATCGGGAAAATTTTACGATTATTACATCCAAAAAATACATAAGCTTTTTCAAATATATTTTAAGATTAAACTCGCTTCTGCCATTAATCATGTGAAGTATTAATGTCAAACTATTATTCAAGAGTCATTTTGTAAAAGCGTTGTGGATTTTTCAACAAACTATCTTTAAGATGAGAAAAGACCTCGATGATTTTGAATATGTCCGTCGAATGAGCGTCACTCAATGAATAATATACCAGCTTTATTCATGTTGAACTTGTTATTATATGAAATTTAATTTCAACTATGTAATGTTTGCTGTTAAATGTATTAATGATAATTCTGAAATTATTCCAATTTGATACAAGTTTACTTTATTTACCCTAATAAAAATAGGTACTATCTTTATTAACAAACTTTGATGGTTATGGTGAAATACTTAATAAATCATTATACATTTAAGGTAATTAAAATTAAGATTATTATATATAGTTTACAAACAGAAGGCAACATTTATTATAACCAGAAAATATATACCAAGCAACTTAAATGGAACAAATTTATTACTTGATGGAGCTATGAATCCATTGTTCCAAAAAGATTCAACTGCTCCATTTCACAAAATGTATTCGGGGAAAGTTTACTCAAGCAAATATACCCATTTCCTAATGAAAAGGAAGTCATTAAAACACAAATTTACATGCAGAAAGAAAAGGAAACATTGATATATGAGACTTTCAGTAATAAAAGTTGGATATTTACCAGAATGATAATTTCTACACGCATGTATTTGAATAAGACTTTTATCACACACAAATTTGTAACAACTTTTCAGTTTTAAGCTAATTTATAATATATTTATCATCAAAAATTGTATCATACTACTGTTCAATCTTAACAAAACTTTAATTTAAGATTAAAAATTTTATTTAATTAACCGCGAGTAAAGCTACACAATTATATCATTTCCAGTTAATATCCAAACTGGAAGGCAACAAAGTATTGGCAATCGGTCAATGATTGTGAACAGCAAATTCTATGAAAAATATGTTTATAAAAAGGCTACCCCTTCAAATATTGTGAAATAGTGTGGAGTTTAGGAAAGTATTCCCCTATCATAGATATAAACCACCTAATTAATTGGCCGCGATTTAAAATACCAAGATACATAACTGATAGACCATTGAGTATAACCTTGAGAAACACTCAACATATCAAACCAATTTTTTTCGTACCATACATAAAAACTATGAGCTTTATCGTCAGATTTCCCATCGTATTGAATATCATCTTCCTTGAATTACTTATACACTTCCCAATTTCTGACAAGATACCTTTTAAACATCAATTTGGGAAAATATAAGTTATCGTTATAATGAAATAATTTTCAATATAGATTAATTGTTCACAAAGAGACATATTTAACGTTAAAAATTGAGCCTCAAACAAAAAGGAAAAAAAGTACAGAAAAGTAAACAAGAAATTGATATTATAATTATCAAATATTTAAATGATCTACTTCAACACCTTCAGTATAATGTATTTATTGTAAAAAAAAAATTCTCTCTGTAAAAACTATATATATAAACGAACCTAAATAGAGTTAATTAATGAAAAAGTCATTTTTTATATATTTCACATGAAATCATTCTTCTCTCGTTATATTATTATATGCTTTATATATTAAAAGTTTTTAATTGAAATATATGAATATATTGTATGACAAAAATACTTCTAAAATATATATAATTATTTTCAAATAAGAACTACATTTTATAATACAAATAATGTAATGTTATAGTTATATTTATGTAAAACTATAAAAAAAATATAAAGAAATTTTTATCACATAAAGATTATTATTACAATATATTCAAATTTTTATAAATACCTTAATGCCGACAGAAAATATGTTAATATAAGAAAAAAAAGTAAAAGGAAAAATGAATGAGAGAAATAAATTGAGCAAATCATACGTGTATTGCATAAAATAAGCTAATGGGGTTCTTGTAAATGATAAATATATTTTAACATTATTAAAGTATTGAACAGGATATATATAGTCCAAGAAAATGATGTGCTATATAATCATGAATCACATTAAACTGAATAATTATAACATCCAATAAAATGTTATGTAATCATAACAAAACCTTAATTAAAAACATATTTAAGAGTTCACAAAATTGAATCAATAGTCTTTAGCGAAAGTATTGAGTCGAATGTGTAAAATGGTATTAAAGTACATTCAATTATAAAATGTTAAAAGCTTGCATCTGTTTCTGATTTTCTTAGTTAAAACAATACAATAATGATTTGCATCATTTCACAGAAATTCATGTTTGTAAAAAAATACGACGTGCATGCTTAAGAGTATCATTATTATTATTTTATAAAGACAGAACGTAATTCCTAGATGTTAAAAGATTTCTGGGAACTGAAAATTCACTGCAACATATTTTAAAGTCCTATTCCTTCTAAAGTAAAACATAGTTCTTAGTTATTATATACAGTCGGACCTCTATATAACGAAGTCGTTAAATCCCCCCAAAAAAGTTCATTATATGAAAAATACGCTAAATAGAAGTTCATATCTTTCAATATACTTTATGAACCACATAAAACAAATTTTAAATTCATAAACATTATATGGTATTATAAAAAGTAATTATTCACACATTTGTAAATTAATATCTATTTATTTTATATATCTTAACAAAAAAAGAAAGAAAAACTGCAAGAAAAACAAGAAATAAGGAAGTCGAGAAATACAATGTATTTTCAGAAAATAATTTTGTATTTAAATTAATGAATTTTGAGGACATTTTCTAATTTAAAGTCTACAAGTAATTTTAAAGATACATTTTTTTTTGTAACTTTAAGCATATATTAGCAAGTGCATTCTATAATTACTGGTATAGTCTATTAATATTAATTGAGTTTTTTGTTTGAAAAAATGTTTTCTGTCATAATACGCCTCGCACCTTTGCAATGCCCCAAACACCCCTTCAGGCGTATTTCCTTCTCACTGTAATCCACGTTAAATTATATTTCAAGTAATTTTATCACTTCGTCATACGAAGGTTCAGAAACACTTTAAAAATAGGCAGAAAAAAAATTTAATCATAAGAAAAAAAAGTTCGTTATATACAAAATGCACTTCGCTATAGGGAGGTTATTTTATGAAAAAAATCGTGAAATGTTCTTGGTTCCAGAAAAAAGTTCGCTATATAGAAAAATTCGCAATATAGAGGTCGTAATATGGAGGGTCGACTGTATATTCATTTACATATTACTTATGCACACAATTAATAATATTACGAAAGCTACTATTGCACTCTTTGATAGATATTGGGTACTTCAGGATGCAGTAAAATATTTGCTACTCCAATCATTCAGTTCACTAATGAAGCCCCGTATCCTTACAGATTTCGGTCCGAACTTCATTGGAAGTCAGAACTCAGCTCCGAAACGAAAGGGTGCAGACATGCGCACGAATCCCCAAACCATTCAGGCAGTGAATGGTTACCAGGGTCACCTTCATCCTCGCATTTTTTGGCGAATGACCCATTCATAAAAAAGGCAAATCACCGCATCAGAACCAACTGTCATATGGTTTACTAACCAATCGGCAGCCAACCATATCCCTAACCAAATACCCCATCGTAACAACCCTCTGCAAACATTGTTCACCTAAAAAAATCGATTTAGAATAAACTCTGTAGCAACAGTGTACGCCAAAAGAGATGGTGATGTATACTGATGATTGGCACAGGTTAGCAATTGTATTGGACGTACTTAATAATCCGTTTTTTCCTCTATCTTAAAAACAAACGACGGCATCTGGCGCCCTATTTGGCGACTTTTCCCGGCTCTGCTTTGGCAACCTTAGTGGAGGAAAAGAGTGAGGATCTGAGCCGCTGCGAGGAGGTGGGAGCAGATTCAAGGGAATTGTTCCTCAGGTGAGCGATGACATGCTCTTCAACGCGATCCGTACTGGAATAAATCCAAGGTTTCGGTCAGGGGGTAAGTGTTAAAAACCTATTTTGTTTTTTAATGTTTTTTTGTAACCTGTTTGCTTCTGTATTGCTTTCCTATGACTTGTCGTCACGTTAATTTTTTTCCCCCCGGGAAGACCCAGTGGAATGGTAGACGACTGGGATATTTCTGCTATTCCTTTTTTATTGTTTTTGTTGCAAAAACGACAAGGAAGATGCAAAGTAATTTTAAAATGCCTTCTCCGTCGTTGAATGTTGACTTTGGCAAGCGTTCATGTAGATTCAGAGGAGTGTGACGGGCTGTGGGATAATTGTAAACACCGGTTTCGCTCCCCCTGTAGATATTTTGGATTGAGATGATGCGGTCGCAGCTGTGGCAACCGCAATATACACAGACGATGAATATTTTTCTACCTTAAAAAAAAGTAAAACAATCAAGTTTTTTACTGTTTTTTAAGCATTAAAATAGTTTTACGAAACGTGCTGAGATATAGGTTTCAGCGATATTTTTTAGGGCTTCACAAATATTTCTAAATGAACTATATACAAAAGCGATATTTTTTGAAAAATTAATTATCTGTTACGAAATTAATATAGTTTTATAAATAAAGCGTTTTTTCGCATCTTAAACAATGCATTTCTCATAAAGCATATTATCATTGTTTTGAAATCTTTTTTCTTTGTATATGAATTTTTTTTTCCTATCAGGGCATGTTAAGAGCTAATCAAAATATCAAGATGTTTGATTGAATATTGATATGGATTGCATTTGGATATTGGTAGTCTTCCTAATGATCTCACACATGCATGTTTATATAATATAAGATAAATTTGTGATTTTCGTGAAGCTAATAATTTAGTTTTTGTTGGAAAACATTAACAAATTTTAATTGTAAATAACCTTTGTTTCTGATTTTTTTCTTTCTCCGATAAATAATTTTCAAAACGTAATAAAAAATGTTCAACCATTTTAAAACATGCAACAAACCATTGCTTTATATTTAAGACAGTTTGATTCATTTCGTAATTAATACATTATAGTTAGATTAAATAGTACAATGCAATTCATCAAGCAATTAGCTTCGTATCACAGAAAAATATTTTGAATATCCTTAGATATTTGTTTTTTTTTTTTTTAAAGAAGAATATATTAAACGGTGATATATTAATAAAACAAATTGCACAAATATTATCTAGTTTATTATAAGGACTTTTATAAATTAATAAGTAAACATTCCTTTTTATCTTTTCTTAACTTTATGAATAAAATATGCATATTTCAATTTTGCTTTAATTTGAATGCATATTAGAAAGAGACTAATAAGAATCACCATTCCCCTTCAAAAATGTTTTCATATATAATTCTATTTCATTCAAAATTTCTTTTAGCTTACTAAAACCGTTTTTTAATTTCAGTAGGATAAGAATTTTGATCTTAATATAAATAACATTAATAAACACTCTCGAGGTGAGATCACAATGTTATTCCTTCATACAGTACACTTATTGATCAAAATAATTTTTCATCAACCTTTTATCTTAAGGAATTTCATTCACTCTTAATAAATTTATTTCAACTTTTTGACAAATTCACGATTTGAATCTTTGCATTTCCTAGTATGATCTATATAAGCAAACGGATAACTGTTGTGTCTCAAACAAAATTACTCGATTCAATAATAAAATTCTAGTTCATCCTTTACATAAAGTAATAGCTAGTTTGTGTTTTATATTATCATAATGCTACATATAAATATATATTATTATATACGTAATGTCATTTACGATAAAATGACATCTTTTGCTTCAAAACTATAACTAAAGGAGAAAAAAATCTTATACAGATGTAAAGCAATATCGCAAATATAACGGAAGAAAACAGAAAAAAATAATAAAAAGCACAAATGATAGGTACAGATAATTTTCCTTGAACAATTTTAAAAAAAGAGCAATTCAGATAGATTAAACCTTCGATAATAACAACAATTTCTCTAAATTGCGAAAATCTCTTATTGTGCGTCATATAATTTAGGGTAATTTGAAGATGACCCGTGAAGGGAAAAACAAACTAACTTTCAAACATGTTTAAAATCTAATCACGAATACCTTAATGACAATTTTGATTAGAAAAATACTACATAGATTTCACAATAAAACGATATAACTGGCAACAATTTTCTATAACTTCAAAAAAAAAAAAAAAGTCGATGCACTTTTGGCAAATATTAAATAAAATACCAATATAATTTTTCAAAATTGACATTTTGATGCATTTATATATTTAAAAAAGTGTGTAACTAATATTCAGTAAAGATTTCATTAAAAAATTTTAGAACACAATGCATATGCCTTCTTCGCCTCTCTAAAATTTCAAGAATATTCGTTTTCTTCAAAGATAAAATATTAATCGAAATAAAAAAAAATATTAATCGAAAAATAAAATCTTAATAATGCTGTATTCTTCATATGAACGCAATAGAGAGAGAAAATTAAAAATAGAGTATAATAAGCATCTTAACTTAACATCAACTTTCAATATAATATTTTAACGTAGCTTCTTCACAATTGAATAAAATCAGTAATTTGATAAAAAATTAATTTGTAAGGAATGAGAGAGACCAGGAAAAGCATAATGCATAATTAAGTTCTTATTTTTAAACGACAGCATCAATTTCTCGATTATAATTGTTATCTAACACATTTTTCGACTCAGACATAATTGTAATCATTCTATAAATTAAGAATTTTCATTAATTCTTTAAGATCTTTATGAGAATTATAAGACTGGTTTCAAAAACCCAAAGAATTAACTACCGTCAATTTATGGTTAAATCTTGAACAAATTTTTCAAATTCAAAAAGTTATATATTAATTATTACTTAAATTCTTGCGTAAAAGATTTACATTCCTATATTTCGATGTGAATTAAGTATATTTTCGTTTATGAAAAATTGCATTCAAGAGTACAAAATATATTTTCAGATATTAGATAATTTGATTGAAAAATCACATTTTATTATATTCTACGCTAAGCAATTGTTTAAATAATTTCTTGATAATTTTTTAATGAACTTTGAAAAATTAATAATGTAGAATAAAATTTGTAATTTGAGCCAATTAATAATTTTTTTCAAACCTCAAGAATTTGCAAGAGAAAATTAAAAAGCAGGTATCAGAGATATTTTACATAAAATTTTCATTGTTACATTTTCCCCTTAAATTGAAAAAAATATTTAAGTTAATAAAGATAATATTTTTAGTTGAAGGAATTTCTTAGTTATATAATGAAAAATTTTCTAATTAACTATAAAAAGTATTGCTCTCGAATCATTACGTCTATTCAAACAAATAAAAGAAATAATTTTTATCATCAAAAATGAAAACACACTTGGAAGTGTAAGGAATTACCGTAAATTTCAGCAACATTTTTTTGTGCTCTGACAAGGATAATGAAATGTTCAAACATTTAATTACAACAAACAGTTATAAAAACCAAAGAATATCGTTTGCGTAAAAAAATTGTGAGCTACAATTGTTGGCACACTAAATATGAATTCTTTTATAAATGTATTTATATCTAGTAAACATATTTTTTTTAGTGCAGTACAAAAAGTATGTTCAAGCGCATGTGATTTTTTTTAGTATAAAATAAATATTACTCGATTTATGTATAGTTGATGTCGTATTCTATTTTTTCGATATACTCATGCATGTTTTACTTCCTGATGAGCCTGTTTTCACGGCAACAAAAATATTACAGCAGGAAAACAACTTTTAAGTACAAGTAAAATTCACCATTGACACTATGTTTCTAGAAAAAAAAATATTTAAGTCAAAATAAAGTAATAATATAATTTTTGTATTTAATTTAAACAAAATGAAATATTTTTCAAAATACGACAAAAATGCATTAAGAATGGATTAACTTCTGTTTTGGTAACTGTTACTATAGTCATAATTAAATAATTTAATTAATAATTTGGAATTATTTTCCTCGCAGATATATATATATATATAAATACAAAACTGAAACAAGAAATCGAATTTTAACTCAGATCATCTGATAATAAATTTGCAAATGAAAAATATAACTATAAACTGACGCCCTTTTATTTTAAAAAAAATTGCTTTCAATAACAAAAATATATAATATTTGCTTTCGTATGATTTGGAGTTATATCAAGAATTACAATATGTAACCTTTATTT
Organism: Trichonephila inaurata madagascariensis; assembly: GCA_019973955.1. Taxonomy (NCBI): domain Eukaryota; kingdom Metazoa; phylum Arthropoda; class Arachnida; order Araneae; family Nephilidae; genus Trichonephila; species Trichonephila inaurata. The sequence continues at coordinate 341,915 of BMAV01001491.1, read as the reverse complement.
TATATATTCTAACATTAACTTTAAGTAAAAAAGGAAATTTTAAATAATTTTTACTATGATAAGTTATAATGGCTCATAAAAATTTACTAGTCATATCCTGTCGTTTGTTTTCTAATTACCATTTCATTCTCTCAATCATTTTATTCATGTTATATATATATATATATAATGTCAAACATATTATAATCACTAACAATATACATCAATGTACTTTTTTATTATAAAATAAATAGATGTAGTAAGTTATTACGAAAAAGCTTTTCATATCTATAGATTTAACGTTATGCATCAATATTTTGAGGTCATTAAGGAAAGCACAATAACAATATAAACATTCATCTAACAGAATGATTGATCTCATTTGAACGAAAGGTAGGAAAAAAACTATAAAAATAATCAAAAGTTTTTGGGAAAATGATTAGAATTACGACGAATTTCTATCTGTTGTATAAATTGCTTATTTGTATTTGATTATAACTAAAATTATGATTGAAATTGAGAAGTGTGCAATATGTCTTATGACAGTAAATGAATTCAAATTATATATATATTTCGCATTTAAATCGCAGTTTTTTTGTTGTTGTTGGAATAACGAGTATTATTCAACGAATTACAGAACAGGTTAGTTCAAAAACTGTTTTATTACGTTTATTTGCATTGACATTAATAATATTAACATTAATAATATTGATCATTGAATCTTATTTTAAACGAAAAATATTGTTTTATAAGAACTGCATCGACATTTTTTGCACAAAATGTGTACTTCGGTATAGTAAACCATTTCACTCCATTAAGGTGTCCGACTACTTGTGACAAAGTTTTTTTTAAAAAAAAAATGGATATAAGGAGATTTTTTTGTGTGTGTGGTTTTTAGATTAATTTAGTACATTTTAAGAAATAAAAGGTGAAAATTAAGAATAGAAAAATAAATTATTACTACTAAAATGGGAAAAAATGGGTAAAAATTGACAAAAAATTACATTAACGGAGCCCGCTCTGTACAAATAACAAATGAAAAAATTCTCAATTTTTCAATTTTGATGTATTACTTTGCTATTCCTTTTTGAAATGATCTTCAGGAAAAGAGATATTTTAATTTTTACAAAAACTAAAGCCCTTTATCTTAGTTAATACATGGAATTGCTGAAAAAAAACAGTGATTATATTCATATAAAGAACTGTCAATTTTGTTATAAGACAGTGATTGATAAATCTCAAGGTTCAAACACTTCTACTGTTATACAGAACATACACAAAAAAAAAATTCAGCGAATTATTTTAAAAACATTTTGAGCAATCGCTGTCCCCGTTTGAGTTTTTTCTGGAGAAAAAACACGTTTCGAGTAAAACGCATTTTAAAGTTCGACATTTTATGTAAAGTTATCTACTTTTACTAAAACGTAGTTTTTGTTCTATAGAATGAAAAATAAAAAAAAAACTTGGTATTTTAATAAAGTTTATAAGATGGCCTATAAAATAAAAACATAAAAACAATTTGTCAATTTTTCAAAAAAAAAATCATGATTTTAGGATAGTCGGATACCTTAAAACATTTTAATTGCGGATGAAATAATTTGAAAGCACTGGTACAAAAACAATATACATAAAAAATAATAAATTAAAACATAAACACTCAGATTTTGATCTTTAAAAAATTTCATGAAAATTTGCGCCGCTGACATTTCCGCAATTTAATATTGCTTCAAGGAAAGGAATATACGTAATTGTCTATTGAATTAGACTAATTGCATTACTGTCATTCTGGAGTTGGTCCTGAGGCTACACGGCGACAATCTCTTGTATTGAATTAAATATTTATCGAGTAATGAATTCAGATAGGCACACACTAATAGCAAATAATATCCATATATTTGATTATTAAGCAACAATTTAATACCTATTTAGTTAACATTAAAAATTAAATCCAATCGGGACAACTATTTATGTCTCAATTTGTGTCAACAATTTAAAAAACAGTTCTAATTACGTTAACTTTGTAGAATCAATTTAATTCGTAAGAATACCTATGTTATTACGGAAATTCTGCATATGATAAAATAACGAATGGAGCAATTATTTATAATTCGATGACATTAAATTTAAGTAATTTAGGAAATATGATAAACATATTTAATAATTAATTCCATAATAGTGGATCGTATGTAACAGAATTTTATATTAAAATCATGAATCCAGTAATAAGATAAATATATTTTATAATCCCAGTAATATGACACTAAAGATATCAATTACTTTGAATTAGACTTAGAATATTTCAATTGACCTTTAAACAATATTTTAGACCATTTTAGGGAGTACAAATGTTTTCTAAGAAAAGTACCAATGTTAGTCCAACAATGAAAAGTTCCAACATTTGAATTAACTTTTAATTAGTTTTTGGGTGAATTTAAATACATATATATATATATATGTTGCTCTTTAAGTATGAAATCCGTTATTTCATAGAATAACCAAGTATTTCATGAAATAACTACATACAAGTCGGTTAAAGTATATAAAATTAATGAATTCTACGATTTAACTAGGTATTCTATAGAATAACGATTACTTGATCGTTAAAGTATGAAATACGGCACTCTAAAGTTTTTTTAACCATTTCTAGCTGCTTTTAGTCAGTTTTGAACCGATGCAAATATGCAATGCAAATAAAAGTGTCAACACAGCAAACTTTGGTCTAATAAATAATAAAAAGACAAATAAGTATTTCAGGAAATTTAAATTAATATTCTCTTACATTTTAGTTTGAAATGTTTACACAATGTTTTTATGAAGCAGCAGTTTTTCTTCAAAGCATGTGTATTTTTTAAAAATAATATTTAAATATAACTATTTCTGTAACATATTCTTTTTCTTCTTTCTGCTTAACTAATGATAGCAGTAATAAATTACATCATCTGCTTTTCCTTATTATTTATCAATTAATCATCCGCAATAGGGATAAAATGTACTTTTTGAGATATTTCAGATATTTATGATCAATTAATTTATAAAACATACTTGAAATAGTTTATTTTTCACTCTTTAATGGTCTATCATTAGTTATTTTATACAGTAACTAGGTAAAGTAGGAAATTTTTCATCCATTATATACTTTAACTGACTTGTCTAGTTATTTCATGAAATACCTAGTTATTCTGGGAACTAACTGAATGATACACTTCAACGTAACATATATACTACATTGGCATCACCAAGTTAAATTTTGGGAATACCTTTCTGTTTTGATGCTTTTGATTTCCTTAAGACATTTTGTTATCTAAAATATATGTTTGACTTCTACTTTAGGTTATGTTCTCATGATGATCAGTAAAAAATCCTACTTGAGAATATATATATATATATATATATATATATATATAAGTATATTTAAAAGTAGTCAAGTGTTGATAATTCGAGTATACTTTTAAAAATGTTTTTTTCTGTAAAAATGAATATAAAATTTTATTTCGACTTGTATGCAAATTACATGCATGAAGCAATCTGCAGGCAATTTAAACCAATTCATTCACATGCATCCAAGTTTACTCAAACATTTTTAAAATTAATATGCTCTCTAGAGATTGAAATTTTCATGAATATTTGTTGAAACACATTATACATTGCATTAGTATTTGGGACTCGACGTTTCACTCTTTCCGCGGGCAGTTCTGGATTTCTGAAATTGTCCCTTCACACCTAAATTATACCAGCATGAAACTTCCAGGCAAAGGATTTGCAGAGTTGGTCCATGTTCAAAATTCGAATTAACTCGGTGGCATACAGAAAATCCCTTTAGATCTCGGTCGTTCTGACATTAAAGAGTGAATTATTAATTATCGTTCCAAATTATGATTGCTTAATACATGTTTCTATTTGGCTGTCCGCTTGACTAAAAAGGTCAGCTCAGCACAGCGATGAAAATCATATTATTAGAACGAAATGAGGAATCCATATATTTTTGTGATGTAATTAACAAATGATCCGTTATTTGGAGTCCTTAACCACTTTGTATCGAATTTTCCAAGCGATTCATTTTATAGTTTGTGCATTCTTATCAATCATTAAAGATTTTCGATAACTATAAGTTATATAGCAATAATTGATTTCCAATTAATTTTCTTCTCTATTCTCTTTTTTTGTTAAGTGTTTCATATCAATGATTAGTTTCATAACTTAGATACTTGAATATAATGTATTTGCCTTTTACCATTTTTTTTAATTACGCTCGTGTTGGGTACATTGGTTGAAGTAAATTAGTAAACGAAACTATTCATGAGAATTCATTATCTAAGGACAAGACCGTTATGATTATTGGAAAGTAGAAAAGTATTATTGTGAAGTCAATGAGAAAAAAAATCATAAAAATATTACACTTTGGAGATCTAATTATCATACAATGTATTTTTAAGCAAATCGTTAATATATAAGTATTGTAGATTTTATTGCTTAGTTAAGAATTATCTTATTATATCTTTCTTACTATTTTCTTATTTTTTAACACTCTTACGAACATCTTTTAATGCTTTGGTGTGTTTTTAAAGATTTGTTTGTATTTTTTTTTTGGATATTAATTTCTAAAACATATATAAATCAGTTATTTTTTTATGGCGTCTTGTATTGCTTTGCATTCTTTAAAAGACTTGATGTTAGCTCTGATCCCCTTTTGGGAGACTTGCAATAGAATTTGATTCTTAAATTTTCATTTGCTTCACAAAATTGTGTATTTTTAAATAATGAGTAGTAATGTGTACTTTAAATAATACGTTTTAGAAATTGTCATTTGCGGATTATATCTGCGGCATTCCTAAGATTATATTTTAGATATTTGGGAAATACATTTTACAAATTTAAGACTTCATTATATACAATATTTTCATCGATAGACGGGTAATATTATTATTATTGTTCCTATTGAGATATTTTAAAGAAACATAAAGTTATTTTTTCTTTCTTGTAATGGCGTAAACAAATCGTGTAAAAATTCAGCCTGTAAAATTTAGAATAACCCTTTCAAATATTGTTTAGAGAAAAGCAATTGCGCATATATTATTTTTATTACAGTTCATTGAGTAAATGAAATTAATTCTATTAGTTAGTTTATAAGTGTGCCGTTCTACATTCACCTTAACTTATTTTTCATTGATTAGAAAACATTTTGATAAGGTTTAGGCAGTTGTACTAACACAGTAGAAATCACGCAATTAAAATAATTAAATCAAAGGTAAACATTTATATATATATATATATATATATAACTTCAAAACTACTAAAATGTCTTAAAACATTGTTGGATGTATAAAATCGCTATGAAGGTTTAAATATGCCTCAAATGAGATCACTTTCTAATGCACTATGTTATTTCTTCTCATATTTATTTTCAAACGTAACGGAACAATATTTTTACATATTTTAATTAAAATAACATTTGTGGTAAGAGTTTATTAATAAATTTCTGAAGTTATTATATGTATCTAAAACTTAAAAATGCTCATAATGAAATTGTGAAAAGTATACATAAAATATGTCTAATATTTTGATTAAAAACAACACCATCTCAAAAAACTTATTGCTAGATCTTTCTTTTCTATATGTGCATAGGTATGTGTGAATGGCGTGTACATGTGTGTGTGTGGAGTTTAAAACACACATTTCATAGTTAATTTTCAGAGTAAAGTGGTCATTGCGATCTCTAAAGTGAGAATAATTATTTCATTTTCACTTAAACCTAGTTAATTTACACATTACCTATTAAGCACTCGTTAAAGTGAAAATAAGGTATTTGCTCTAATGGCAGCATTTTCATACTCTAACATTAACATTTAGGCAGACAATTCAACTAAAAAATCTTAAGTATTACTGATTGAAAAATGCGCTATAATTTTATTATTTTTAAAGAAATCAAGTGGGCAGAAATAATTAATATCCACTGTTTTGGATACAAAGAATTAATTAAATAGTTTTAAAAGAATTGGTTTTTTAAAGTGAATGTGTTAAAAATGATAAATTATGCTTAGTTATATATTAGTGAAATCTAAAGATTGATGAAATTTTGATTCCCATTGAAATATGGATTTTTTCGATAAACATATTTATTTGTAGCTCTTTAAATTTGTAGTCAGATATCCTGAAAACTTTTCTAACACTAGGCCTATGTTACGTGGAGATAATTCTGCAATTAGAGACCTCTTTTTATGTCAAAACTATTTATTTGCAAATAACAATTTTAGATCTTGCATACTACTATTTTAAGATATCCACTATATTATCAACTTAATAAAAATAACCATTGTTTTTATTAAAAGGGAAGGAAGGAGGGAATAGAAATTAGAGAAATAAACTTTGCATTTTGACATTCCCGAAATACGTTGATGTGCATAACATCTAAATAAGGGCAGAAAACTCTTAATTTGTAGATGATTCTTCATTTTAAAGAACCAAATCAAATATAATCTCCAGATTAACTAGGTAAGGAGCATCTTAACAATTTTCGCACGTCAATGGTAAGATATATATTAGTTTGCCATCAACTAATATCATGAAAATAAACAAAACTAATTATTGCGCATAACAAAATTTCACAAATAATGCATAGTTTCATATGCAGTTATTCATGCAGACTGATAAAAATAAACTGTTATCAACAGTTCATTTTTACACACTTTATTGTCTGGATTCTCAATAATAATTTTATAATGGTCTTATGAGGCCAAAGAATACATATGAAAATAAATACTTTCTTTGTCTGAATGTGGATACAATTCAGTATTGAACCACTTAACAATTATACGTGGTTTACTACTACAACTCCATTATAGTTTTAAAATAATAAATCTCGTAAACATGATCCTTGGTTACATTAACAATACATAATATCAATAATTCTCATTTTCTCGTCTTAAAAAAAGGGCAATTCGAAATCCAAACCATATGTGAAAAAAAAAACGATTTCTCATTCGATTTAATAGTACCTTTCGTTTTAATGTATTTACTTATATAGAACAACTGGTTCGATACAGCCAATGCACGAATACAATGTTTTCTATCGAACAACCAATAAAAACTTTTTCTTAAATGACACGCACTGCTATTTACACTTTTTTTTTTTTTTTTTTTTTTTATTTGCACTCTTTTTTCTTTTTTTTTTGAAAATTTTCGCCTTTAAACGTAAGATGGAAAAGGTTGGAAAATGTCCACACGCTACCTTACGAACATTTTTTCCCTTTTTAACACGCTTCGTGTTTTAGCATCTGTATTTTAACTTTGTTTCTGCAAGTAAATGTTGTTTTTTTCCTGCATCAATAATGAATGCAGATAATGACGTCAAAAGTAGCAATATGAATGGTTGTAGTGATTTGCAAATGCAAATGCAACAAGTTTTATGCAGAAAAAAAAAAGGTTCCCTTGGCAAAGAAAATAAGCATATCTTGGCAAACATCCTACACCAATTGTTTTGTCAACCTTTCACATTCATTGTTACTTAAACATTTATCGAGTGACATAAGGAATAAAACGTTGATAAACTAAATAAATGTTAAAGGTATGATGTCTATAATATTTTAATCAGATGAGATATACAAACAAATATCGATAGCAAAAAAATTATGTTAAAAAAAATACCGAAACGATTCCTGTAAAAATTTGCTTTGGCAAATTCATTCTTCCAGCAAAAGGAAGTCTTACTGGAATTTCTGAGATTATTACTTGATAATTAAAGTGATTTTACTTTATATTTTCGTATTATTTACAATTATAAATACAGACACACTTAATTATATATGTCTTATTAATATACTAATTCTTACTTTTATGCGATGTTGCTCTAAGATGGTTATATATTGACGGGAAGGTTAAAATGGTGATGTGTTGTAGGGGTATTTTAATTGCACTTTAATACTCTTATAGTTGTATATTAAGGCTGTTTTCGCTATATGTACGAGAGCGTGAACTTCACTCGGAGCACATTTTTAAACAAAAAAAATGGCTCCATTTTTATAAAAATTTGTGACATTGTAACCAATGCATTTATTTATAATATAGCATTTTTAAAATTTCAAAATATTTCTTAAGTAATTAGTTTTTCCTTTTAACATGTAAAGGTATAGCTCATTTAGCTTTACGGTGCAGGAGAAAAAAATGCAAACACATTTTATAAAAGCAATAATGTTTTCATCTCGGATAAAAATGACTAGTATGATAAAATAAGTGATTCTCTACAGGATAGAGAAGCCAGCCAGAATATAATATTAATGTTGAAGTAATTTTATATTTGCAAATATATTCCGAATTTGGTCCAAATTCTTTAACGTTAGCCGAAGACAGCCTTAAGTAAATAGTTTTAATTAAATTTTCATGTTTTAATTTTATTTAATAATAGCATTAGTGTATTTAGTCTTCTTATAATGACATATTCATAGTCCTATTTCCTTTTCCTACAGCCCAGTAGTATAGGCAAATTACAAGAGAAGGTTAGCTGACCTTAAAACGTGTAAATTTATATTCTTAGTTCCTAAAGATAATAGTTTGCTATTGTACTACTGTGGCTACTTATTCCTTACCTGTACTGTCTGGTTATATTTATGCTATGCTTATATTTAGAATTATAGCTCTTTAGTATACATTATATATATATATATATATATATATATCTTTGCATAGCATATAATGGCATTGTTCCAGAGAGTAGGCAGTTATAAAATATGAAGTTAATATTTTTGAAAAAGATACCAACAAGTTAAGATTATTGTTTGACGTTAATACATTTTTTAAATTATTCTCCTTTATTAATACATTTTTAAATGTATCCATCATTAACTAAATAGAAAATTTTATTTAAAAAAAATTATGGATTTGAAGCTTATGAGAACTTTTTTTATTCCACACAACAAAAGATAAAAAGCTTACAATTCATTGTGTATATGTGCATGAATGTGTATATAAAAATAAAAGTTCTTGAAATGATTTTCCATTTTTCTCTCTCAGAGGTTTTTTTTTTTTAAAAAAAAGGATCTATCATAATTTTTCTGGAATGAGGTTAGTGCTTTCAATTTGGAGAAATATACGGCTGAAAAAATTGCTAATACAAAAAAAAAATTTTTGATAATGCAGGGGCATTAAAAAGTTATCGGATATTTCAAAATTTCGCAGAATTAAGAAAAGATAAAATAATACTCTAACTGGACTAATTAGATTTTCAATTAGTTTTTTTCCCCCTTTTTTCGATAATAGGTGGAAGAATGTCAGAAACATTTACTACTTTCCTTTAGTTTCTAAATTAAAAAATTAGTTTTAATTTTTATTGTGAAATATTAATAGCGTGCTAAAATGTATATATTTCATGCTTTTTCTATAAAACATTTACATTTCTAATGTCAAATAAATTTATTTTACATCGCACTAACAAATTTAAAGTGATCAATATTTCACAAAATAAAAATTACATATTATAATAAACAAAACTATGTTAATTCAGAAGAATACTATACTTGACACTTCTACTTGACACTTTAAAATTAAAAATGCGAATTAATAAACTTAATTTCATGATATTTGAATATATTGTGCATATACTTAATACCAATAAAAAATTAAGATGTTAATTTTGGTTTTCTTTTTTACTTTCTTTTCTGTTTTTATATATGCAACACTATTCTCTCTTTAGTCTTAAACATTAATGTGTATAAACATATTACGAACATCTATTACACTCCTAAAATTTGTTTTTAAACATTCGATATTGAGTATATTTGTAAGATTTCGAATTGGCCCTTTTTCCTTATGATGAATTTCTCTTATTTTGCAGTAACGCATTTAAAAATAAAAATATTTTGTGTGTGTGTGTGTTTGAACAGTTTATTCAGCGAGCAGTCAAACCATCTTCCGCTGAGAGGAAACGAACGCCAATTGAAGATTTTAACTGGGCTAAATACTTGTACCCAGAACTGCTAAATAATTATTTTCATTTTATGTTTTCGATTTGAAAATGAAGGGTGGTACATGGAGACTGTAAAAAATAATGAGCTGGTATTAAAAGTATTTTGTTTGAAATACCTTTTCTGAGAAATAATTGGGTGTGTTTAATTTAAAAGACTCAAAGTTGTTACAAAAAATAAAAGGTTAATGGTAAATGGGGGATTACATTTATAT
>BMAV01001491.1:321519-331669 GCA_019973955.1 Trichonephila inaurata madagascariensis | reverse complement strand
TGGGGGATTACATTTATATGTATATATAAATGTAATCCCCCATTATATATATATATATATATATATATATATATATGCATTTTTCATTTTTAATTTTAAAAATATATATATTGATTTTTATATAAACATTCCAGATTAATTCCATTCCCCTCCAAATTGCATTAGAATGTGTGAAACTAAAACGTTTTAAAAAATTGTGTTAAAATTTTTTTTTAAATTTACATTCTGAAATTCACATACGTCAAAAAATCATCTGAATGATATGCCCCATAAAAAATTTACTTAACAGAATATATATACTCTCTGAAATTCTACAGTTTCCAATTTCCGTAGTACACTGTTTCATTTACTAAAAATTAAAGAGTTGCTTTCATTGATGAAATTAGATACGATCAATCCACTTTATAAAACATCATTAAGATGCAAAAACACTTTCCAACTTCCTTAATGATATTCACTCTATTTGCATAAAATTCATAAACGTGGAAACTTTCTGCTGCTGAAACCCCAAAATTAAATAACTGAAACTAAATCGCTAAGTAAACACTCAAGTTTCCCACAAAGATTTCAGCGCAGATGCACACGCGAAATGGAATTGTTTATCTTTGTGTGTGTGACTCAAGCAAAACTATATGAAGTAATTTTTCACAAATTTCAAAATTAAAAGTGCCTTAAAAAATCTTTCGATGTGTTTGAATTCAAGTTTTAAAATATAATATTTTGATGTCCAGGATGAGTATTTATATATATATTTTGTACTTTCTTTTCCATAACTCCTAAGAAAATGATTAAGAAGTTGTAAATACTTCAGATATTTCATAGAATTACTTTGCTTAAATTAGGATGATTTTCTTATTAAGTATAAGATAAAATTTGAACTAAATTTATATATATATATATATATATATAATATGAAATTTAAACTCTTGTCTTTTTTTTTTGGTATATGTTTAACATTTTTTGTTAACTTAAATCTTTTTCAAAAATCAAATGTTTGTCAATTTTCAATCACTGAAATTGTGGGTTATGCAGGGTAAAAATGTTGATTTTCTTGCACAAAATTGGCGCAAAAAAACGCTTGAAAAGCAATCCAATCACGTAATTACAAAATAAATGTACTTAAATTAAAAAGATGTTTTAACTCAAAACAAACTAGAAGCTTAGTAATTATTATCGATTATTTACAGTTTTGACAATAAATCAGTGCTTATCGAACTTTCAATATTCGGGACCCAATATCCACTTATTTTCATCAACCCCCACCTCCATACAATAACAATTCATTGAATTCAATGATACTATACTTTGACACTAAAGCTACAATACGACTTTAAACTCTCATGTGCCACCGACGTGTATAAACGTCTCTCTCAGCCAAAGCATTAATTTTCTGGACGTATATATACGTCTTTCCGAAGTACGATCTGTTCTGTGCACTTCCATCCTTAAAATTATTCCGGAGGCTTTGGAATACAATAAAAGGACCTTGACAGTGTTTGTGAAGAATTTACTTATTTCAGAGGATTTTTGCTTATTTATTCCTTTTCTCATCCCCCTCCCCCCCAAAAAAAATACATCAAAATATGCGCGTTGGCATTGGGAAGCGAATCGCGTAATTTTTAATCGGCAACTAAGGAATTAATTATAAACCGTACAAATTATCAAGATAAGTGTTAATACAAGCCCATGGGGTCAATGGTAATTATCAAAGTTATTCTTAACTTAGTATTGTTAAATTAATAATAAAATACATTATACAGTACAGATACATTTATAAGTGTATTATATCAGTGTAAATGTGTATTTTATATTTTATTATATAAGGAAATATTTCGTTCGTTTACTTTCAGTAAATTAATAATTTTTTAAATAATCTTTTGCTTTCGTCTTTTCAATATGCTCGTGCCCCCCTTTTAGTGTTATCATGCCCCACAAGGGCGGCGCGCCCCACAATTTGAGAAATGCTGTAATAAATGATACAATTTTCAGATAAAAACTCAATCGGTATTTATCAAATTAAATGTTTGTTACCATGAGTTTTATTTTTAAATGCTAAAGATTTATTACTCTGATTACAACTTTTTTTTCACCCAATTCCAAACTTAAAATCAATTATCATGGAAATAGTGAATCAAATCTATAGAAGAAAAATATAGGTAAAAAGTGACCCTCTCATTCACACACTCATCAAGCAATTTCCAGAACTATTATATGTACAGACTTGAAATGTGGCAGACATGTTCCGTTTTTTGAGTAGAGTTCTACTAAGAGTGGGTTTTGCAGAAATTGCCTCCCAAGAGGGGTTGCGGGAGCATTATAGACAAAATAAATTCCCCAAGTTCGAACTATTTGATTACCAGATTTGAATTTTGACAAGCATATTTGTTTTGTTGAGAAGGGATATATTATTAATGAATTTTGTGGAAAGTGATTCTTTGGGGGCTATGAAGCGTCAAAGAAAAAATTTCCGTATTTGAAATACAAGACCTATAGAATAGAAATTTAGCAAGCATGTTTCCTTTGTTGAGCAGAAATTCGCTTAAAATGGATTTATCAGAAATAGATCGAGAAGTGCGTGGATTACGGGAACATAGAAGATAAAATAACGTTTTAGAAATTCTGGTCCTGTCCTTTTAAAATCAGAAATAGAGAGCTATATGAATGTTTTCAATACAGTCGAAGACTTAATATTAAAGGACACAGATATATCTCTCAATAACTTAAGACAATTTATAATCATTCAACATCATGAAATGTCCATCGAAGCGAATGGGTAACGGTTAGTTTTTTAAAATATGACTATTCAATACAGCATCGAGATATAAGAGTGTGAGAGCATTTAAGCTTTGTAAGCAGATTTTCACGATACAGAGTAACAAGAAACACATTTTTGTGTTCTTGGTGAATTAAGTTAGTCATATTTGATGAGGTAAAGTTTAATACATATACACCATACATGAAAAATGCTATTTTTTAATACTGGTTTATTTATTTCACATCAAAACAACGCAAGAAGTGAAAAGTTCCCAACGTAACTAACTTCTACAGAACTCTTTCACCATCGAAAAAGTTTCTATCAAACGATACTTTCAGAAGAGCAGCAATAATCTCGCCCCAGACAGCCGAATCAGCATTCTTTGCAAAGATCATTTGTTACAGGGGACCGACATCTTCGTCGGATAACAAAGACCCGTTCCGAATGATATCTCAATGCATCACCGGAGGCTAGACAGTGCTATGATTAAATACTTGACTTGATATCGAGCTACCGTGGAAAGACGGAATACCCAACTCCAAGGCAGTTGGGAGATCAATGAGCAAATAAACATTCGGCGATGAATGGGAGAAAAATATGAGTGATTTATAGGACGCGAAAGCAGTGAATCTTCATTTCCATTCTCACACAGTCCACAAACAGAAATATCATTATTTCAAAATTTAAGGTAGCCTGGGATAGAAAGCACCCAAAGTCATCTTTAAAAAAAAACACCAAGATTTTGTAATAGTGTGATTAACGATATCAAACACAATCAATATATCCAGAACAACTGTAAAAATACTGTTTTAAGAGTTTTTGAGCCAAAAATATTTTTCTTATAATGAGATTAAAGTTGATTCAATAAAAAGAGAACAATATAATTCCCGAGAAGAAGCTTTTATTATTATTTTGATTTTGTGAACGCCTTTTAGAGCATTCAGATTGGTATATTATATTATTATATATTGATTTTCATTTTTTAAGATTTATGTCTATTCTTTTGTCTCGAAATTAATGAAGCAAAAGAGTTATTCATTCCATTCCTACTATTAGTTCACTCGCTGTATATATATACTATTTATCTTGTCCAAATTTTCAATCGTTAATAAAATACTCTTTAAAGCACTCATTTGAACTGAAATTTTCTGTACACGATTGTTTTGGGTGACAATACGACCCTTTAAATATAGTTAATTAAAATTAACTGATGGATAATTTTAATTAACTATAATGAATAATTTTAAGTCAATTTATTTTAATTAACTAACACTTATTATTTAAAGAATTACAGATACAGTCATATTGGCATCATTTTTGGTGAGTAGCGACCATTTTGGCGACTTGTGTCAAAACTTTAAAAGGTTTTTTTTTTTTTTTTCTCTTATTTTAAAGTACTCACATTTGAGCTGAAATTTTCTATATGCGATTGTTTTGGGTGACAATGCGACAGTTTAATTATAGTTAATTATTACTAATTGACCGAAACTAATTATTTAAACATTTACAGCTACAGCCGCGTTAGCTTCATTTTTAGCCACTTGGATCAGAACTTTAAAAGATTTTTTTTCTCACGTTTTAAAACATTCAGTTGAACTGAAATTTTATATACACGATTGTTTTGGATGACAATATGATACTTTAATGATAATTAATAGATATTAATTGGCACTTAATATTGTGATTCTGTCATTTCTATATACATATTTATATTAATTGTAATTATTTGATAAAAAGTAAATAAAATTTTTCTTTGTTGTTTCTTAGTAGGAATTGACTTAATTTTTTTTTATAATACTTTTTTCCCCTTTTTGATTTTCTTTAGTAAGTCTTCACTTATTTCAATGAATGATATATTTAATAATTTTATTTTATTTTATATTCATTTGTTGTTACGATTTCATGAGATTATTTTACTGTTATTAAATTGCATCCCAAAAAAAGCAATATTCATTAGATTAGATAAGAAAATGCAAAAATAATTCATACAAAAAGTGTGCAAATAATTAAAATTAATTGACTTTAATCACAATACACGATTTAATTTGCATTGAAAGGAATTTATAGTTTGTTTGCTTTACTTTTTTATAATATTATTCCGATAAAGTACTCTAGAATTAAATATTACAAGTTAAATCGAAAAATAACTTAATCGCAAAAGTATGCTCGTATGAATGAACTTGTATGTATAACGCAGGAAAATGATGAAATTAGGAATTTTATCAAATCCCTAAGGGAGATGATCAATTGACCGGAGATGATGAAATAACGTCTCTTCAAAGTCATTTCCCTGATAAAAATAAGGGATTTGATCAAGTTCCTGATCTGTTTTAGTGAAATGATGAAATAATATTGTCAGGAGTTTAAAAGTGTTTATTTAACAAATATGGTGCATTATTAAACGTAGAAGTAAGTAATACAACAATAGTTAGCGAAATACAAATTATTTATTCGAAACTAATTAACAAATAATTAAAAAATTAAACTAGTATTTTTTTATGCGTAACATCTTTCCTCTCGGTTGCTTACACACTAAAATATCAATCCCTATGTTAATCCTATGGCGCCATTTTTTTAAAGAAATGGGGTTGATATTTAGGGGATTGATAGTACTACCTGCATCGTTAGGAAGCACAAGGACTCGCCCCCGCCCCGGGGGGGGGCCGCTCCCCCGGGACAGCATTTTGCCAATGCAAATCCTGACTATAGTTCATTTCACTGAAACAGTTCAGGGATTTGAAAAAACCCCTTACTTTCATCAGGAAAATGACCTTGAAGAGACGTTATTTTAACATCTCCCGTCAATTGATCATATCTCTTAAGAATTTGATGAAATTCCTAATTTCGTCATTTCCCTGCGACATGTATATCACAAAAAAGGTAAGAAAACCTGAAATTTATCAAATATTCGTACACTTATACGTTTACTATCACTAGTAAATAATAAAAAAAAAATTAAGAAATAAGTTGTAATTTGCTAATCAAGCACATATTTTCTTTATTATTTCGGTCCTTAGAAACTGAATCAATGCTTTTCCATCTACAACTTTCACAAATGACTTTTTCTGACTGACAAACAGTACATTTTTCGAAATTGTTGACTTTAAAATGCTAACACAAAGACAACTTCCGAAACACCAGAACGAGAAAGATAAGTAAATAATAATCAGAGCTACTTTTAGAATTCAAAAAGCGCTACGATTTATTTTTTTAAAAAAACAAAACACGCAAGAATATTAATCAGTTAAAACGCGAACATAATTCAAATCATATGCATGTTTACCATAGCAACAAGTCGAAGTAATACCCATTATGGTAATAAAAAAAAACATATATCCACAACCGTTTTAGAAATATTACGACGATTTACAAAAATTGTAGTCACGAAATGTAATACTTATTTTACAGAAGGGCGAAAAGGGTTTTTATCAGGAAAAAATGGATCAATGATTGTTTTAAAGTGTTGAAAATAAGATTCCTCTGCACGAAATAGAGATTTATTTTAGAGAACTGAGAGGGAAAGAGAGCAATAAAAGGTCCATTCATTGCAGTTCTACCTCAACCAGTTCGTGACTTTTTGTTGATTTACATCAAACACGTCATAAATTATTTTAACGTGGAAAGACGAAGTATTCGCGTTTTAGATATCAGTGTTTAAGTGCAAGTTATAAACATAGTTTCGAAGGAAACACAACAGTACGCATAGCAACATCTATTCATATTATTAATTATAACCAAAATAATATTATGGATATGAAAATGATTTGAACAAGGGCAACGCACTTTTTGGCGGATTAATAATTCGTCATAAAATCTTGATATTAATTTGAATTTTTTAAAAATATTAGACAAAATGTAAATATATGATGACTGCATATTCTTGTAAAACTAAATATAAAGAGCATTTTTCGAGAGAAAAATGTAACTATTAGGAGAGATAAATTAGATACTAAACTGAAATATTTGTTGTTGTTATCGTGTCCTTCCCGAAGAGAAGGAATGAATAATCCCAGAGCCTGAGATAGGTTGGACTCATTTACGATAAATGGCGACACCACTTATCTCCACCTTCACAATTTAGGCATGGAACTGAAGGGGAGGGAAATATCTCTAGCCCCCTGCACTCGTTGTTTCTGCTGCGACCACCCACAAGACTTTCGGACCCACTGATTTAACGAGCACGTACTCCATGTGTGCTCGAAGGGTATTTGGTGGCATCAGGTATCGAACTCAGGCCTTCCGGTCTGCAGTCCGATGTTCGAACCAATAGGCTACCCACGGCTCAACTGAAATATTTAAACCATTAATATATTCTGAAAGTATTATATGTTTCACTTAATTGTTTTTGAATAAAAAAGATTATAATTTAGAAAATCAAAGCATTCAAACAGAAAAAAAATAAATATATTTGAAAAATGTAATTACTTTTTGTAAAACTGAAACTGTATAATAATGCAATAATTCAATTGTATGAAAATTCTTTGGAAAAAAAAAAGGTTAAAATATTCATTATGGTATTACTTAACGTAAAATCCGGCGTATAATGCGCAACTATACTTTCAAGCTGCATTTTTTAATTTTTAGGTAAATTCGCCGTATAACGCGTATTTCTGGTTCTTATAAAAGAACCTGAAATCTACGTGAGCAATGCTTTTGTGTATTGAAGTCATTTATTCGAGGTATTATTGAGGATTTTGAAAAAATAATATTATACTTCTAGGGCTGTACAACCCTTTAAGTTCATTATGTATGTCATTTCTGTTCAATAAACAGTATTCCGATTTGAGCAGAAGTCTAAATTTTCTATGCTCATCGTTTTTTTCATTTTTGAACCTATTATTTTTATACCCGGCGTATAACGCGCACGAGTAAATTTCGATCTCATTTGCTTGCAAAAAGTGCGCATTATAATATTAAACAGGGATCTGAAACATTTTTTTGCTGAAAATCTATTATTCACGTATATTTTTTCATGAAAATTAATTCATACATACAAGCATCTCATTCAAGACATAATTTTTAAATCCCAAAATGAGAAAGATTCTGGCTTCATATATTTTTGTCGATTTTTATTTTAACGGGGAAAAAAACTGTACTTTCGTGTAAATAATAAAAAAAAAACTCATCTTGGAACCAACTATAACTTTGCTGGGATTGAAATATAATTCTCTAAAGGATTTACTTTTAAAAAATTGAATTAAAATTAATTGACTCAAACTAATTGCTTAAAGAATTGCAGATGCTGTCACGTTGGCATCATTTTTGGCGAGTAGCGACTATTTTGGTGGCTTGTGTCAAAACTAAATGGTTTTTTCTCACATTTTAAAGCACTCGTTTGAGCTGAAATTTTCTATAAACGGTTGTTTTGGGTGAAAATACGGTACTTTAATTATAATTAATTAAAACTAATTATTCAAAGCATTGCAGATACAGCCACGTTGGCGTCATTTTTAGCAACTTGGTTCAAAACTTTAAAAGATTTCTTTTTTTTTTTCTCATATTTTAAAGCATTCAGTTGAACTGAAATTTTATATACACAATTGTTTTGGATGACAATACGATACTTAATAATATAATTAGTAATCATAATTAAAAGAAATGAATTGCCACTTAGTATTGTGATTCTGTCATATGTTTATACATATTTATATTAATCGTAATTATTTGATAAAAAGTAACTAAAATAAAAATTATTTTTGTCGATAATTTCATAAATTTCATTTAATGTATCAAGAAACAAAACAGGAGTGACTTAGTTTCTGATTAAAAACATGAAAATAATTTATTAATGGTATTATCAAATAATTTACATACAATGCTATTCACTACAAATAATTGCGCAATCGTGACAACAATTAATAGAGATACGAGAATCCGTAATCGTCTCGGTGCATGAAAAATTAATGAAACTGTCTCCCATGTATGCGATCCATTAGCAAAATTAAGATCATTAACACATGGTTTCACCACATGTATTATTTACCTAACTCGTTAAAGAGTCCAAAAATAAATTAATTATTCAGAAAGATTTCAGATTCAAGATATCTTGACCAGTAAAACAGAAATAGGCATATACAGTATACAAAATCCAATCATATAAAAAAAACTAATGAAAATGTATCTTGTCCTTGATTAATTAGGGAACATTAAGTGAGAATTTAATTACAGTCATTCTTTCCTACCACCCATTAACTTAAGTTTTAAGCCATCGGTTTCAGAAAATGGGGGATAATTAGCTTTACGAAATCAAAGTATAAAATTTTTATTCTTTTTTTTTAAGACTGTTTTAAAGGGAGAATTCTGACCCATTTTTCTTTTCAAATTCGACGGATGGATACTTAAGAATTTAATCCTCCACTACTTTACCGATGCCAACAGAGTGAAAAAATGTTCATATTTCGGGTCATTTGTGGTAATGGAACAATTTCACACTCTCTATCTTTCTCCATCATTAAACGAGAGTGAAAATATTAAAAAAAAAGAAACAAAAAGTAAGTGAAGAACATATGCGGCTCGCGTTACTTTTCTCCTCATCTTTTTCAAAAAGAGAAAAGCAAAGGATGAGAGATTATCGGAATTTCGTTGTTTATTTCTGGAGAAAGTAAAAATTATCTTCAACATTTTGACGAGATTCTTTTTTTTTAAAACTGGAGGTTAAATTATTGTATTTTTTAGCAATTCTAAACTTGATGTTATCATTTATTTCAATGAAATTCAGTAACTTGAGTTCCCTATATGTATATATTATGAATGAATGTTTTCATACTGATAGTTACAACACCATTATTTAATTTATGGGAAAAAAGTTTTGGTAAATTATAGAATCTATGTTTGTTTAATTTGGGTGTCATTTTGTTGAATTCAACAATTTCACAATAGTCATTTTTTTATTACTTGTTTAAAAAGAGTTATATGTAGCTTACACATGCTATAGTTTAACTTCAGTCGTTTTTCAAGCTGGGTATTTTTCTACAATTTTTTTTTTGTACTATTATATATAAATTTTTTTCTGAAGGGGAAGGGTGGGATCCTATAAAGCACGTTTAATCCTACTTCATCGGTGTCGGCTTTAGAAAACATATTAGTCTTTCCTTTTATATATATCAACTTATATTTTGGTTTGCTGTTCTTGATTTTCGATTCCATAATTTTTCCGCTCTTAGTTTTGTAGAATAATTTATTATGTTATATATATACTAGAATAGAATAAGAACATTTTTTTTATAAATCATTTGTCTCTAAAAAGTGATAATTAAAGAATAAATAAAGTTTCTGAAAGGCTGAAGGGAGATAGTAATGAAAACTATCTTTTTATGTTAATTATCTAAAACGTTTGATGATTTAATTCTTAATCCATATATATCAAAAGGGACAGATTAGTAGTAAAATATTTTA
>BMAV01001491.1:302165-321509 GCA_019973955.1 Trichonephila inaurata madagascariensis | reverse complement strand
AAATAGCAACAATAAGCAAATTAAACATTATTTTATAATGCTTCAAATATTCAAAGTATATGATACTTTTTCCATACGTTATTTATAAAATAAAAGATATAAATCCAGAAAAACTTGTGGTTATAGCTCAAAATAATATTTTAGAAAAATTAAAACATGAGCACGCACTTTTATATCTTCTGGGATTCATAATAGGCAAATATTTAAGATTTTTTAATTTATCTTAAAATATTTGAGAGTTAATATATTTCTACTAATTTAATATGTATATAATACTTATGTTTTTAATATGCCTAATATATATTAGGTATTTTTGTGTCTTATTAAATTTCAGTAATGATTAGCTTGTGATCAGTTCTTTAAAATAGAAATATATCTTTAGCAAATATATCACGAAATTAAAATTTCAAATAAAAAGTTATTTATTTAAATATTTTGTATGTTTTAAATTTTAAATGCGTCTTTCTTTGTAGAATCTTTTCTCTGTTCTTTAATATTCTTTTAAATAAGAAATAAAAACTCTCAAAAGTATTTCTTAAAAAAAATAGTCGCATTAATAGCTATTATAAGTTACGGAAATATGAATGAAGTTATAAAATATGAATTTATTATTTTTTCATACCTTTTTTTTAAAAAGAAAATTATTACATCGGTAGAGGTAATGGATTCAAATTTTCTTCCTTGTAAATAATAAATGCGTTTCTTGATGAAAACGAACCATAATTATTTAAATGACAATTGATAATTATAAATGCTAAGTTATGATTTACCTAGATTTATATTAAATACCAATATAAATAAAAATGAAATTTTTAAAATCTGAATCAGAAAAATAACGAGAAAATTTTAACGAGATAAATAAAAAAAAATAGTTCCCTTCTTTTTAAAATTAATTTTAGATTTGCTACAGAACCATATCACCTCCAAAACACCAACACAACTTATGGATACAGAGAATACCTTTGAGAAACCCTATTCTATTTACACAGATCCTCACTAACCCGCACTATTTGTTTTGCTGTATCAGAACACACAAACAATCAAAGAAATATCTGGAGGATTCTCCTGATGCCAATGAAACGAAAGTAATTTCACAATTGTTTTTATTTTTTTATTGTGACTTCCCTCACTCGTCAGGATGAAAAAGTGGCACAGTGATTAACGAGGCGGAAAGCACACTCGGAAGAAATCATTGCCCAGGCGACAAATATAAGGTCCTGGGGACAAAAAAAAGAGCAAAGCCCTTATAAATCCCCCTGAAGACGTTCGCCTTCATTGCAGAGCGAGGATTTGCTCATTGTATCGACGTCACGGCAGGTCATTACTGCAAAAGGTCGCTCCATTTCCAAACTGATAAGAGAGACGGGGGTGGTATCAAAAGTTAAGGGATTGTCCACAATTGGAAGAGGATCTTACTACAGGACGAAACGCACACGCGAAATCAGATCAGTAAATACAATGCACAGCTCGGATAGCAAAAAGGAAAAGAAACTAGATCAGTAAAAGTAACTGGCTTGGTTAATGAGCATGTAAACGGCTTGTAATTCAATTAAACTGTTTTTAATGCATTAAAAGTAGGGTAAAGCTTAAAGGAACTGAAATTAGAAAAGGTACGGTAAAAGCATACAATTTTCTAATCACGTCAGTGATTATTTAAAGCAGGGGTGGGCGGACTTTTCCAGAGTAATATTTTTAAGATGTTGTGGACACCACCCAGAGGCGTAGATGTGGTTATTCTGTATTAAAATTGTATGTTTTCTCTTCTTAACACTTGTTTTCGACACTGTGCCGTTCTTTTCAAATAGGACAGCTTACTATTTGTATTACAAAAACACAAGTAACAAAAAATTATCAAGTTGAATGCTTGAACAATTATGAGCGACTAAACGGCCGTGGAGGGTGGACGTATTCGATGCAGAGAGCAGAAAACTTGAAGGAATCGATGAATCTGAAACCAACTTATGTACTAAATGTGCTCACTACCTAGTCCCGCGCTATCTCAGGATATGACATCAACACGAGAACCCGATCCCGTGGAACCACAGGATGTGAGATGAGTCTCAATAGCCAATCCCATGCTATCGCGGGAAGAAATCATCATGTTATTTATTTTTCCCTTCACTGGCGTGTGTGGGGGATCATTTATATGGGTAGCCTCACAGTAATCACTTTACCTCTCCACAGCTACAGTGAACGTGTTAAGCGTCAGCGTGCGTTAATGAAGATATATGTTTGTCATCGAATCATTTGTTTCAGAGAACACTCGTGTCGATTGTGAAAAGGCGATTCTCCAGTTTAGCTGCAGTTGGTGTTCCATAAATACGTTTCGCTTAGTATGCGCGTCTGAGGTCTTATTAAAGACAATCATCCTAAAATGTCTTGGCGGTCCACCGGTCGATCGCGATCGACTTAATGCCCATTCCTGATTTAAAGCATACATTCACGCGTGAATGGCGCTGTTTCACCCGTTCTATAAAAATATATCGTTATTTGTGGAGGTATATTTTTGAGATTCAAGTCATTATTTTAACCCGGCACTTCTCGCGCAGAGTATGTCATACCCACCACCTAACTTTTTTCAAGACTCCATTTAAACCCTTTTGGAAAATGAATAGTTTCTCGTGTAGCTGACTTCAAGGTCATATCCTTTGAGGGACCTTAGCTTGTAAGGGAATTCTAAATGCATATTTTCGGATACCGCGTCTTCGGGTATGTCGTAGCCTGCGCGTGAATCGCCGTTACAGATCTAAATGCATGAGCACGCTATAAAATCTTTCTTATGCAGTGGCGTATTATTGCAGTTACGATGAAGAAATGTGACGTTTAAGTAATTTAATAGATACAGTATTTAATAGAGAGAGAGAGAGAGAGATAGTACAACAGTATTTTCGGAGGAAGAAAATTTCTTTGCGGGGATGATGAGGAAGAATCGAATGTTGAAGATTATAATAGAAAGTATGATTCCTCTATTGAAATCGATCCAGATAATTTAACTGAGGAAGCAAATATCGCAATTGATAAAATGACCACATAATGTTCAAAGACTAGAAAATGTAATCGTTACAATATTTTTTTGTGTAGTTGAACATTGCGACAATAAATACTCAGAAGCCGCCTGCTAAACATCGAACCAGACGCTGATTTCTGAAGTGTTTTGGATTTCAATTCACAGAAGAATGTAAAGAATGTAGAAACCAGGAAACAATACTTCTACGAAATTATTAATAAGAATTAAGATTCAGTGAAAAGATCGCACTCACTCGCGACGAAGATTAAAGGAGTGTATAAACAATGTACTGAATGCCCTAATAAAAAGAAAAGCACAACTAAATTTACACGTAAAAAGGGTAATAAATATATTGTATTTCCTACTTTTCTTCCCTTTTCACCTTTGTATGTAAATTTTACGGTAAAAATAGAATGTAAAAACACCTTGGATATGAGATACCCTGCGCGTGAAATTCCGTTCGGCCTCCCATTCATCGTCACCTTGTTCATTACCATAAAAACTTAATAAGTTTTCGATCAGTAGAAAAGATTTAGTTAAAAATTTTAATATTAATGTATTGAATGCTTATTAATTAATTGAAAAGTATTTTGTGGAAGAGATTATATCTGCTGGCTTTGTGCATTATTCAAATATTTTTACGTAATTAAGCAAAAATATGCAATATTGTTCAAAGAAAAATAAATGATGAATATTTTCGCGCGCGTGCAAATTCCGACTATAAACAAATTTATTGGATGAAAAGCAATTAAATATAAATTGTATCTGAAAAAGAAAAAGAAATAAAAATTAAGAGAACTAAATTTTTACCTTTAACAAGAAACACATTTATCAACATTAAATTGCAATTTAAGCAAACACTTTTTTAAGTATATTTTCCCGCGTGTGCACGTTAATATCTCATCCAATTACTCTTTTCATCAGAAGTTCGAAGACCAACAGATTTCCAGACATTTTTGACAAAACTTCAAAAGTTAAAATTCCACATCTCAACACCTGAATGCGTAAACAGGTTGCGTAAACCTTCAAGGGACAAAATATGTGCAGAATGTTCTAAAAGTGCCCAGATACCCATGACTAAAACAAAATTTGAGTTTTATTAAATTTACGTGAATCCTCTAAATGAAAAATGCATTTATTAGAATGCCTTTTACAATCAGACATTCATCAAAAATTTTCGTTTCCATTATATGCATCAATTATCCATTCAAAACGCAAACTGAAATAAATAAATAATTTTAGAAGCGTAATCTGTTTCCAACAAACACACACGGGAAATTAAGCAGAGAGGGGTATTAGGTTAACAAAAGAAAGTCATTTTCCCTAAGCCTAGCAGAATGAAAACTAATTAGTTGGTGAATGCACGGTGAAAAAAAAATTCCTCCAGGAAGTACTTGTTGATTTCTCAAAGGCAACTCCTTTGTTGCAAATGAAGCTGTTTGTTAAAGATAATAAGCTGACAAAGCATTATTAAAATCTCTCTGTCCATTATTATAAAGGGGAGGGAAGGGAGCAGACATTCCGTCAAAACACTTTATGTCGCTAAAGCAGATTAAGGAAAAATGAAAAAGAAAAGAAACCTATTCAACTCATTTCTCGGAGCTTATTGTTCGACGTAATCTCTCGCGAATGCTTATTGTGTAGTTGCGTTCTCGTGGAATAATTCCTGCACCTTATTCCAGAATTTCAATTAATGTTACTTAAACACTAAAATGGGCAGAGTTTATTAGAATTCGGCAAAAAGAAGCGAAAAAAATACGTTTAATTAATGAGACGTTAAAATGAACTGAAAAAAAATTAAATTCTAAATATTATTCAAGAAAATTCTTAAATCGGAATGCTCTGAGGAAATTAGAATACACGAAATATAAAATAATAATGTGTGAGGCACTCATTTCATTCATTAACTATGTATTAGAGCAACGCAACGAGCTCTTGGCAAAGAGACTAGTTGTTTTGGCAAATAAACAGGAGAGAGCCTTGATCACTGTAAGTGAAAATAATTCTTAAGATATGCAAAGAATCAAATTATAATTAATCAGCAATTTTAAATTCCTGGGTTTTACAGCTAAAATGCATAATGTAAATAAGAGTTCAAAATGTTATTTTCCCGGATTTGTAACAGGTTCTATTCGGGTCTTCTACTAATCCTCTTGAAGAAAATATTCTTTAACTGTGGTATTAGTTTAAAAACCCCTTTCCGTAGAGATGACTTGATTTGTACAAAAGCAACTAGTATTTAAGCGCCAGTCGTTGAGAAGGCGGGATAATGGTTAAGACTTGATCGTAAGCTGAACTTCAAGTGTTAGTAGGAACTATAGTAGGAACTACTGGTGATCGCGCGTATCTTGAGATTGATAGTAGAAGAATCCACTAGAAGAGTGGAAGACATCAACCTTGCAGATGAACGAGCTATCAGGTTGCAAGCAAGGTTGTTCAATGACCTTTAGTGAGTCAGTAAATATTAACGTCGCACTGTTCAGTTACTCGAGGGCTTTTCAAAGAGCTTTAACAAAAAATAAATAGTTCAGGTAATTAGGTTATCTGATTTCGGGTTAAGATTTCTTATTGCTACCAAGGTTTAGTTATAAAAGTGCATTTCGTAAAGTGTTCGAAGTTGAAAAAAATGAGTTATTCTACGATCATGTCTGCTTCTTCCTCGAACCCTACCATACCCACGACCTCCTGGTCGCGACAGATTTATCAAAAAAAAAAAAAAAACCTAAATTTTGATTTTTTTCCCCCGTAGATAACCAGATTATGATCAATGTACGAGGGTGAGTCGGAAAATAAGTTTCCCTGTCGACTGTGGTTAGAGTTGTGTAGGAAAGTCAAAATATAGAATGAGACATTAAAGATAAGACATAACTTTATTTTTCCACATAAGTACCAAGTACATTGAGACATTTGTCATACCGCTTGATAAGTTTTAAAAAAACACTCCAGGAAAAACTCAAAACTTTGCACACGGAAGAAGCGTTTACTTTTGTGTAGACTTTTTGGAGGTTGGAATCAGGGTGTCACAGTGCCTACGCGGTATTGTGACACCCTGATCGAAATTGACAGAGGTGATTCGGAAAAAGCGGCCTGGGTTTCTCAGATCTGGCGTTCTGTTGTTGGATGACAATACGAGTTCATACTCGACGATGGCAATGCAAAACCATATTGCAACTTTTGGGTAGGAGCGCCTACACCATCCGCCAGTCCTAATCTCGTACCAAGTGGCTTTCATCTGTTTCTGGCTTTGAAGAAGAATCTCACCTGAAGGCGCTTTGGAAGCAATGCTAAAGTCAAACAAGCCGTTAAACGCTTCTTCCGTATGCAAAGCCCTGAATTTTTCATAGAAGAGGTTTTGAAGCTTATCAAGCGGTATGACAAATGTCTCAATGTTCTTGGTACTTTTATGAAAAAATAAAGTTATGTCTTATCTTTAATGTCTCATTCTATGTTTTGACTTCCAAACACAACCCTGACCACAATCGAAAGGGGAAACTTACTTTCCGACTTCCCCTCGTATTTGGATACTAGTTTTTCCAGACTTTATCAATTATCTTATAGTATTAGGTTCTGCAATTACATCTAAAACAAAGCTCATACTCGTATAATCTTAGAATTAGGTATCCGATTTAAAATCCGATTGAAATCGGAGTAATTAAGTATTTTCAAGAGGATTCAGTAAATACAAAACTTCAGATTTAAAGTCGAAAAAATTAAATAATAAAAATATATTCATCAGCTGTAACTCCTTGAAAAAATAATTGATATCCAAACATTTAATGTTTTCCCAACGTATTTTATATAGAGGATTAAATGCTAAGAAATTCTTAGAATTTCAATGAATAAGATTATAAGGATATGTGCATGTTCTTAAATATCAACAAAATTGTTTATTTACGAACTATTGGTGTAAATCTTCAAATGATTAATTGCTGTTTTTTACTGTTTGTAGTAAAAAACAACATTAGTAGCTTGTAAATCATTTACGTATCAATGGAGATGGGAAAGTCATTCAGCGTGAACAAGTAACCTTTAAAATGAATGGGCATAGTTCCAAAAGCATAATTACCAAGAGAATACTGAAAAGTTAGTACTTAACGTTACTAATGAAAATAAATCGTCCTCCATTTGCTATATTTAGGTGTTATATCGTACTAGAAGATCTTAAAGATATCCAATAGTGGAATTTAAAAGGTAAACAAGAAAGTATTGTGTACATTTGAGTTTGAATTTGCATACCTTATTTTGGTTTCAAGATGCAATAAATAAATGGTTAAGAGCTTAGAGACATTTATTTTTTTAAAATTTGTTTATCACATAACACATTTTCTTTCGGTAAAAATAAATTTGTTTAACTTAATAGAGTGGAAAAAATTAAAAGTATAAAATTAAAATATCGGTTTCTCTTTCAAAAGTTAAATTTTTAAAAAGGCTTAGTGACGAATTACAAAAATATTTCGACCACGTTTGTAACATTTCAAATTATATTATGAGAATAACATAGTATCCAGTCAGATTTAAGAAAAGATATTACATCTATTTCGAATTTTACTATGTAACATAACGCAAAAAGCTTTTGTATAATTTGCTATGTTTTGCTTAGTAATTGATCGTTCTATTTTGTAAACTACCACTTATAAAATAGCATTATAACTTATCATCAATAAAGCTTTGAACAGTAATCAACAACAGTGAAAACACACACAATACAAAAAATTATAATACATATTCAGTTAGTAGATTTAAAAGTAAATATTTAAGAAACAAAATACACATAATATGCATAAAATCTACAGATCAAAAGTTTACAATACTATTTATAAAATACTTTTATATTATGAATTCAAAAAAATCAAAATGGATCTATTATTTCACATTTTGATTTTGAAAAGTGTAATCAAAATATCAGTTGTGTGAGATATTAAACTGATCTAAATTTTAATTCAAAAAATATTTCCATTAGTAGACAAAATGTTTTGTTTCAAGTAATTAAAGTAAATTATGTTGCCATTTTAAAATCTTAATAATACTTTTTATTTCATTATCAATATTTAGAATAATATTTATATTTCAGTCAGATAATCACAATTGAAAGGAATTTGTTACAAATGCATTTATCACATAGTTTTTAATTTTAAAATAAAAATATTTTTTTACGAAAATTGATATCAAAATTCTTTACAGACTAACTGCATGTGTTTCAAAAATATTCCATTTGTAGCTTCATTTATTATAATTTTTAAATAATGTGCAGCTCATTAATAAAAAATATTAGTGAACGGCCATGATTGTGAACTCATTGATCAATCGACCACATGCTATAGTCTTGATTTCGCTAAACCTCTACAGCTGGATTGAACATTAAGTCGATCGCGATCGACCGGTGAACCGCCGAAGCATTTTGAGGTGACCGTTTGAAGATTAGCAGTAGGTAATTATATATATACAATAATACCCCGAACTTATGTGATCGGTGGGATTGAGTGATAACCGCGTAAGTAGGTGCATAATTTCTCATAAATACATATAAATTATTTTTAGATAAGGCCAAAGTTGAAAGAAAATAACAATTTAGAAAAAATTTTTAAATAAAATAAATAACACAAATACAAGATAGCTACTCGAATTTATTTTGATGCAAAATGTTTCATTAAATCTAGCAAAGTAGTCTGCCGGCTCAAAGATTTTTTTTTTGTCTCCAGCAAAATTTTCTCGTTGAATGCTAACAATTTGGATTGCTTTATTGAAAAAATACGCTATTCGTAGGAGTCAGTATTTTCTAAAATTTTCAACCCTTTTTCAATTAAACTGAGTTCTCATGTCTAATTCTCAACTTTCATTCGATCTTCTGATTGAACTGGATTTAAAGACACTTTTTTTCAATGTCTTGCTTTTGCTCATGTATTTTTATGAGCTCATCCATTGTCAACTCCTGATTGTAAGAGAATCTAGCAGTTCTTGAACGTTATCACTATCCAATTTTACATTTATTTTACATTTAACTACTATTATTATGCTTGCATCTCTCGTTTTGCTTTAAACATGGTCTTAAAAGTATAAGATTTTTTTATTGTAGTTATGTATATAAGTACATATTCCGTATTTATTATAAAGTTATAATAAATATTGAAGAACTTTTCTTATTCAACACACCTACGCCATTGGGTGGACCGCAGCACCTTAAATAAATTAGAAGCATCCCGTACCCTGGAAAAGTTTGCCCACTCCTGCTGTATACAGTGTGGAATGGGGGCTACTGCACATTATATATAGAGCTAAACCTTAAAGTCTTTAAATAGTGCGGCGTGGAAGCTAGCAAAGAGAAGTACACCTTTGGCCCAGGACAGTGGTGTACAACTATTTTGGTTCAAGGGCCACTTTGCGGTGGCGGAGAATACTGGAGGGTGGGAAGCTTTAAAATCATTGCATTTATTTAGTTTATTTTGTATCTCAGAGAAGTTATAAATTGCACCATGAAAATCAATAAAATAGTGGCAATTTTATTCAATTTATTTACTGCGATAATTTTATATTATCTATAGCTGCAAGCCCATTTGATTTTAGAATCAGTTTAATGAGACAAATATACCTTATTACACTTTTCTGGGTTATTTTTTTTTTTTTCTTTCTTTTTAAATCAAGAGTGAGATTGCCTGTTGAAATTCTCATCAATGTCTGCAAGTTAATGGCATCTAACTATTTTCATATATATTTATTTGCCATAACTTGCATTTACAAAACCTTTGTCCACAAACATATATTGACCAAATATAGATAACATTCTGTCTATTTGTTTTGCTGATTGTTTTGGTGGACCGCAAAAAAACTGTTTGAGGGCCGCTAGATGCCCACCCCTGGTTTAGGTTTGGTCGTCGTCATAGCCTGAACTGGGTTCTCTAGCACAATGGTCTCCAACCCCCGGTCCGTGGATCGAATACTACTAGTCCACCAAGAAACATTATTTCCATTTTATTTACTGGGGCATATTTTTCTTGGGTTTGGGCTACTTTTTGTGAAAATCACTTTATATTCCTTGTTAAATCACTTTATTTTCATTTTTGGTGTAGCTATATTTTATTCTGAAGGCACATTTAAATATATATATAATTAAAATAAAATTATTAAAACAAAACAATCTAAAATATAAACAATCAACGTCCTTCCCCTCAGCGGGCCGCGGTAAAATTATCCAACGTTGACCAGTCCGCGGCGATAAAAAAGTTGGGGAACACTGCTCTAGCAGAACCAAGAGAAAATTAATTTAAAGTTTTCAAAATGCATTACGTTTTCTGCCCTGGTGTTTCAAAATCGAAATTCTTCGTATCAGAACCCCTCCCATTACCGGAGCGAAAGATTCTCTCTGCAATTAAATAGAACAAAATTGATATCTCTTCTGGCACCAGAAGAATGGGAAGAACGTTTTGTCAGACTGAAACAATAACATATTTTCCAGAAACGCATCGCAGCTTTTCCTCAAACAAGTGACGAAGGAGGACCGACTCATCTCGCTGACAATAACCATGTAACAGTTTGAAAAGGTCACGGAACAATGCTCTATCAATAAGTTTTCCTCGAGCAACTCCCATTGTTACTTTAGAAAAAAAACTGTAGCAGATGTGAGAAGCGGGAAAATATGTTCTGATGCTATGTTATACCATTTGAGTGCCGATTTAGTATCTTCCTCTTTTTATTGCGCAGTAAAATATCGAGATGGAAACGAAAGGACGACTCCGTCGATGGAGTAGATCTAAAACACTCTAATATGAAAGCATATCGGAAAAGATGAAGAGTTTACTATCGAAGTTATTTAATGCTATAAAAATTTATAACGGGGCACTTTATCAGTAAAAGCTCGAATCGATATCAACGGAAAAGAATAAATTCTTAAAAGTATTAAACATATTGTTTTTTTTCTTTTAAAAATATAAAAATATATGCGACCGGCTTCAAATCGTTCATCTTAATCATATATTTTAACGGAAAAGAATTTTATTTCTTTTTTTTTTTTTTTGCAGAAAAGAAGAAACATAAAAACTTACGTTTGAAATTCTCGTTCATTTCTTAAAAGGGGAAATAAAATATGATCATATTTTGCTGCTTTCGTTAAAACACTCCGTTCAATTTTCTTATCTTAAAAGCAGTTGAAAGAATGACATTATATTCCACTCACTCTTCCCGTGTGTATGTATGCGCTTATCAGACTTAGTAATGTAAAAAAAAATTAATCCATCATTCAGCGTTTTATCGTCACGTATTTTGTGAAATGATATTTAATGTATGACTCGTAACAACGTAACAGTTTTTTATTAGAGTTTATTACAAACATTTCTAATATTGATGACTTGAAATTCTGAAACTCTTAAGTGTTGAAAAAATGTGTTTAAAAATAATTTATGTATTATGCTTCAGGATTTTAAAGCTTCGCATAATTTCGAAGGAATTTGAGTATTTTAAACGTAGAATTTACATAAAATTAAATGTATACCTGATTCCCTTTCTTTTGTTATATCTTAAGTTCTGTTTGTATGATTTAGAATTATTTCCCCGCTCTTTATTGCAAAATTCAATTAAACCTCCTCTCCACTTATATCAAAAATATCTTCAAACTATATACAGTTAACCAGAAACTTTTATTTAGTTTTTTCTAAACAATACAAGCAATGCTTGTCCAGGTACTCATTTAATTTTATTTTATTCTAAATACAACTTTTTAAATAGCAAATTATAAATTAAAAGTAACATACATATGAATCTTATGATAGATATATTTATTCAATTTTGATTTCTATTATATTATTCTATTTATTCAGTACTCACTAAAGAGCAAAGTACTTTTTTAAAGTGTTCTATTAACCAGTGAAATCGCCAAGTCTTCGATCGCGAACTACTAGTAGCTCGTAGGGACATTTTTGATAGATCGCGTTAACGCTAATTTTATTTAAAATTAATATATGAACAAACTCATTGATGAACACTCGTACAACTGTATTCAAAAATGGCAGCCACTATCTACTCTTCTAACATTAGAAAACTTATTGATAAAAAAAAAAGATTTTCACCTTTCTCATTAAAGTTAGAATCTGATTTAAAAATTTGTTATTTATTACTAATAACACTTCAATTTTTTCTTATATGTACAGTTTAATTTCGAATTCAATTTTTTACATAGTTAAACTAAAGTTAATTTCACTTTTACTATAAATGCAAGCTTTGTGGTTGGTAGCTTACTGTGGGATTTAAAAAAAGTACGGTAGCAGATAAATTTCATAAGTAAGGACCAGTGTTACAAGCAAAACGGCTATTTTACAATATAAAATAAATAAAGGTAAGCTTTTTCACCTAATTTATTTCATAGAAATATAACATGAAAGTGTATGTGTCTGAGAGTTAAATACTTTTTTGTAAAAAGCCCCATGGCATTTTTTTTAAAAAAATTGTATAGCAACGATACATTATGCAAACAGTTTCGCAATAAAAACAGACTGGAAGTAAAACTTCACGGTGTTTACGAGCAGTTGATATCTCTCAAATTTTGTCCACAGGAAATCTATTGAATTGCCAATTCGTACAAGTAGATAAAATAATTCTGATTCACAAGTAAATAACTCCCGAGATCGATAGTTAGATGTCTCAGTGGGGAATCTAACTATCAAACTGCACACTAAAATAAATATTATTTCGTCTGGTTGAACATTTGCCAAAAAATCCGCTTTATCTTTCCAGGCAGTATAATTCCCGGCATTGCTTAGAGCCTCAGAGGGCCACAGTGATGTATCACTGTTGTCCGTGTTGGACAAAATGCTTTTGTCGGTATAGCGCAGGATGTTATTGTTACTTTATTTCAGCTCAATTCACTAGATAAATTTAAGTAATTTTAATACATTAAAATATTTAAATATTCAGTCACTACTAAATATATTTTTCAAGGTTGCTTTATACTCTAGAAAATTTTAATACTATATGAAAGTTGTAATTATTTTAAATATAATTCGCAAAAAATATATTCATCAATTTATTGAAATAATAATGAAACATATTCAGTTATAACAGTACAACCTAAATTATATGAAATGTTGTGATTGAATGAATTTATAGATTTATGGTCCGCATGACATTACCTTTTGATGAATTTATCTAATTTCTTTTAATGTGCATATGATTTGGATCATAAAATTTGAAATTAAATATTTGAAGCGATGTAAACTATTAAAAATTCAACTGTTATGAGTAATTGTGTGTATGCAAAAAAGATAAAATCAATGAAGATCCTTTTTTGAATGTGAAAGCCTTTTGGGAGGATTGTTCAGATTGAAAAAAGTTTAAAATTTTAAGTTAATATTTATTTTATAATCCATAAGTCTTAATTTTTTTAAACTAATTAATACTTTTATTAATCTACGATGTAGTACTTTGTACTTGCTTTGTTTTGAACTATATTCCCTTGACTCTTCATGATTGTGATGTATTGTACATAAGCCATATATGTGTTATACATTATATATGTGTGTTTCTTCTTCTTTTTCCTCTAATTGTTATTTACATAACCGAAATCCTTCATTTTTACTAGTTAAGATAGAAAATAACTCCAAACATTTTAATGAGATTCAATGTTTGAAAAACTCGCTTAAACAAACTTACAGGTAAACATATGCGAAAATTAATTTATTTACATTCTCGGATAAAACACAAGCTAAATATATCAGCATTAAACACTAATATTCAAAATAACAGCATTAAATAGTAAGTAGCAAGCTGAATAACTTTAAAAGAAAAAAATCACATGGGAATTATGTATTCGATTTTCTGTTGTGCAATGCATGCGTAACTTAAACCAATTAAATGTAAATAAATTACTTTACTTAGTGAAAATAATTTAGCTGCTTATAAAGTGCGCAACTACATACATTTTAATGAGATCTAATCCTAAATGTTCACCCTGTGAATACAATGACCATTTCAAAGTAACCCAAAACTTAATTTTCGCAACAACACACATTCAAATATATGGGCAAACCTGAATCAGCCTCTTTTGTCACTGAAATTTATTACAATGAAGTATGAGATAGACTACTGCTATTACAAATAGAACTAAAGGGGATTTTATTCCCACCCAGTCTGAATTCTTAATATACGCAAGCATTAGGCCGAAAAGCCCTAAATAAATGAATTTAATTAAAGAAAAATGTTTTAACTGCTAACAAAATAAATAATGCATGGATTGTCATGCGATTTAATCCTAAAAGCTCGCGTTTGTGGAACTGCTGGCAAAACCATTCGTATCGAAGATAATACCACCACCAACCAACCACATAATGCGGAGTCATCCTCTCCCCATCCGCATTGGTAGAATTACTCGGACAGTTCTAATTCCTCCGGGGCTTAGAAAGCAGGGAGACAAAAACCGGAATAATTGAACAACTGGGGATGCGAACAGGCGGAATAAGCCCAGCAAATAACTCCAGAGTGACATTTCACTCTGTGAGCCATTTGCATAATGGTTACGACATTTGCCTTTCCAGCGGACCACCTGGACCGTCGCCAAATGGATGAAGATGGTTTGCATGCAGCCAAATATCGCCACTCGATTCCAAGACTCGCGGCGAACAATCGCGCATTTAAAAGTCGTTAAGAAAGTCAGAT
Source organism: Trichonephila inaurata madagascariensis (assembly GCA_019973955.1). Taxonomy (NCBI): domain Eukaryota; kingdom Metazoa; phylum Arthropoda; class Arachnida; order Araneae; family Nephilidae; genus Trichonephila; species Trichonephila inaurata. Next base: position 306,865 of record BMAV01001491.1, on the reverse strand, counting down.
ACGGGCGACAACTTTTCGAATATCTAATTAAAGTTCAGCACCAATTCCATTTTAATTAAAAACTGGAAGTGGAACACGGTAATCCCACGGCTAAGTTGGAAAAGAGAAAAGAGCCTGCCATTGGCAGTGGCAGAAATTTAATAAATTTATTTTTATGTCAGAGGGAGTTGACTTGTTTCGATAAATAAATTTTTCCGTCAAGTGACACTAATGGAATAAGCGTCTGAGTTCGGCCGCCATTTATGCAGATATTGGTGGTTATCGCTTAGTTGGAGAAATGCAGAAATGAATTTTGCAGTGTTTTACTGCTGCTTTCCTCAAGAATGACACATAAATTTATCAAGAGAAGAGTTAAAGGTAAATTCATAGAAATATTTATGATCGTTTCAACTATATTTAAATACTTAAGAAAGTCGCAAATTATGCTAGCAATGTTTTTGTTCACCGTTTGTTTTTGAGAAGAATTGTAACGATACCGATTTTATTAAACAATTTTTATCAACTGCTTTTGCAAAATTTATAACCTATTTCAAATTAGCATTATATGTATTGAAAAAAAAAACTTTTTCAACCAAATGCGGCTGTCAAAATGTATATAATTACTTCCGCATAAGTTTTCACATTATTACTGTGGTATTTTTGTTAATAAACATCCGTTTTCAGTTAAGTAAATTGCATTTTTAAAGTATTTAAAGCCTGCATAAATATAAAAACAACTCTATTGGTATAAAATGTTAAATTTATAAAAAGATTAAAGTTCTAATGAACACTATACATACTGCAGAAATTGATGTATTTATTTTAATACTATCAAAGCAAACGGAAATAAAAATGTTTCTTTATTTAATTAACGAAAGGAAAATTGCTAATTAAAGAACTAATTTATATGATTATCACATCATAAGAATAACAGTCGCATAAATTAAAATTGTGACGCAAAATTATTTCTAATCTCTACAATAACAGCATGAAAAAACAAATTTCTCTCTGCCTATCACAATAATCCAAATACATAAATTAGAAACTAATTCATAATAAAGAGTGTATTATAAGTCAGTTATAAAATATGTAATACACTCCATCCGTATTCAAAAGCAAAATTTGCATTTTCATAGCAAATTATTTCTCAAATTTTAAAGAATATTTGCATAACGAACTTTTTCCATGAGTTTCCTAAAAATTAAATGCAAGAATAATTTACTTTAGTTTATGGAGTAAACATATATAATTTTTCTTGCTATAAGTACTCAATAAAAATTAAATTGATTTGTGTAACAATTATACACACAATAAACGAAGAAAGTAGTAATGATTATTCTACAAAAATTCAAATAAAAGCAAAGGTTTGAAGAATATAATAAAATTCCCTTCGTAAAATAACCCAGTAAAAATCAAATGTAATTCAAATTTAAGTCTGATTCATACTTTTGAAAAGCTTTACAAAGGCCTTTCTAACAACAAGAATGCTATTCGTTTCACACAAAAACAATTACAGATCGCCGTATGTAGAAGTGTTTTCACGAATACCCAGTTTTAATGGCCAATAAGCCTGTTTCCCGCAGCCAGGTAAAGTAGTACATTAAAACAAAGCTCCAATAAAGCTTACAAAAGCACTCACTTATAGTCAAGAGAATCTCACAGAAATGCGTACGCCTTTATTTTTACATCGAAGTCTTCCTTTCCTACTAAGGAATCTAAAGATACTTTTTTTTTGTTTCTTTGATGCTTTATAGGAGAAAAAAACGCGATGCAAACCGCACCTTACGTCACAAAGACACTTGAGAAGTAGCTGAGGGAAAATTCAATTTGAAGATGCCCTCGCATCAAGGGAAAAAAAACAAGACAAGGAAACTCGCTAGTTTGGAATCGAGTAAGCCATTTATTGAACAAGTTCGAAACAAAGCTTTACCGAGATTGGTAAGACGGTCCCCTCTTATTACAAGAAAGGGAAAGTTAGAAAACCCTTTTCTCTCCAGGTGAAAGTAATTTTAGGAAGCACAAATGGGGAACATTTCGCTTCCGGCAGCGTTTTTGAAAACTCTGCTTTTTATCTAAAAGTACACGCAAAATTTCGGAAGAGACAAAAGTGCCTTCTTTGTTTTAAAATTCTCCGCCACTTTTTCGCCATTTTTATCATATAAATGAATGGTTCGATAAATATACTTGGACGGGTGGAAGGTAAAAGGAATTCGTTATTCATAACTTGTAAAATAACGGGAGCGTGAAGCCTAATTTGACGTATTGATTCTAGGTATGAAAATTTAATAACCAGCAACAGCTGAAGGGATCAGCCAACTGAATCGGACAGCTCTTTATCGCGTAAAATAGGAGGAAAGTAGTATTTTTCTATAAAAATTATGATTCCTATTCGAAATGTATTTTTCAATTCCTACTATTAACTCACACTCTCTCTCTGTATTTATTTATTTATTTATCTTGGTGAAATTTTCAATCGTTAATAAAATACATTTTAAAGCGCTCCATTGAGCTGAAATTTTATATACATGATTATTTTGGATGACAATACAATAATTTAATTATAATTAATAAAAATTAATTGATTAAAACTAATTATTTAAAGAATTTCAAATACACAGCCACGTTGGCATCATTTTTGGCGACTTAACGACCCTTTTGGCGACTTGTGTCAAAACTTTAAAAGGTTTTTTTTCTCACATTTTAAATCATTCAGTTGAACTGAAATTTTATAGACACGATTGTTTTGGATGACAATACGATACTTAAATGATAATGAATAAAAATTAATCATCACTTAATGTTGTGATTCTGTCCTATGTATATACATATTTGTATTAATTGTAACTATTTAATAAAAAGTAGCTAAAATAAAAATTTTCTTTGTTGATCTAAGTGGGAATTGACTTAAAAAAAATTTTTTTTATATCACTTGTTAATTGAGATGCCTCTAAATACTGATAGAAAGATTTAGTGGCAGCGAGGTAATTTTACAATTATGAGGGTTGCCCAAATGAAAAGTGGACACATACAGTTGCGTCAGAATAAGTGCATCTATAGCAGAGCCACCAAACAGGGGCACAGAGAACAGTAGGAAGTGTACATTACATATGACTCTTATGGAGTTATGAAGTTTATGACTCCCTACTAGTTCTAAAAGACGAACACATATTCAAACCAAGGTCTTTAGAGTCAATTGATACAAATGAAGTCTGAAAGCATACTTGTGTCCAAACTCCTTACATCTGGGACGAATATATAATTTCATAGTCATAGACACTTGAAGGTCCAGCTAAAAGCGCTAAAATTACTACGATAGTAATTTTATTACAACAAAATACGATGTGTACACACACACACACACAAAAAAACCCGAGACTGATTCAATAAATCATTGTACTTACAGAATCAGTTCTCCGTGACAGTATCATCTTCAAAGTAGTTCCCTTCAACATTCACACACTTCTACATTTGGTGTTGCAATTACTGGTAACAGTTCCAGAATGAGGTTTTTGGAGATTTTCCGTTTTTGCCTGAACCTCTTCAACTGAGGTAAAATGAGTTCCGTTTCAGCAAAATTTAACTGTAGGAAATAAAAAAGTCGCATGGGGCCAAATCTGGTGATTAAGGAGGATGTACCATCAAAGTAATGTTTTTGCTGGTAAGAAACGGATCGACTGATAGGGTCGTGTGAACGGATGCATTGTCTTGGTGCAACAGCAATCCATCAGTCGCCAAGTCTGGCCTTTATTTTTCTAATATTTTCACGAAATATTTTTAGTACTTCAATGTAGTAGTGAGGATTAACAGTCTGTCCACTGACGTGAGTGGAAACTCACTCATATCACGATTTTTGGCTATGATTTGGTCTGTAATTGCTGACCTTAGACGCCCAGCAAGTTCATTATCTTTTACATTGACCCTTCCTCCTGAAAACCGTTTATACCATTCAAACACATGTACACGAGACAAAGTTTCATCTCCATAAACCTCGGTTAGTATTTGGAATGTTTTCATGGCTGATTTCTTAAGCTTCACAAGAAACTTGATGTTGATTCGACATTCACCCGGTAGAATGCAGTTTCACGTTTTCTCTCAGTGACGCAGTACTCCCAACTGACATGATCAATTTAGGCAAAACTGGCCACATGGACAGAGGACGTACGTGGGATGACGTCATCATAACAATTGTTGCCAACTCCAGTCTATCTATTTCAAGCTACACACTTATGGTTTCGGGGTGTTTCTTTTGTTGTGGGTCACACCTTGTAGTATTGTTTTATCTGTTATGTAATATCGATTCTTAAGCTATGTAAAAAAGTTAAAGAGATTTTTTTGTAAGCGCTTCATGGTATTCAAATCTGTTACTTATCGTTGATAATATATTTTGGGTTTATAAGTCCTTGCTGCGATTGATTTTGTTCCTAAAGAATTAACAGATTTTGTTCGAAAGTAATAACTTTACTGAGATCTTTGTTGTTCAAGAGTCTCTCGTTCTCTCCCTCCCTCCCCGTCCTTGGGATTTTGCAACCTGTTATGTTGAAAATGTAATTGTCGTTCGATGTTTAATATTTTAGAATATATTTATAATAAATGAAAATAATAATCAATCATGTTTAATATCAATACAATTAAAGTGATTTAAAAATGCATTCCTTAAGAGCATCTTCTTCGATTTTAGCTTAGGTAATGCTTCGCTTTGGTTAGCCATTAATATTCTTTTC